>VZQC01001084.1:430011-458246 GCA_009823505.1 Rhizomys pruinosus | reverse complement strand
ATTTTTTTTATTTTTAAGGGATTCTACAACATAAGAGCACACTTGTTTGCAGGATAACAATGAGTTACTCAGTATGTCATACAATTAAGTAATTGGTGCATTTTGCAAGTATTATGTCCAAATTTTGAAACAACCCAAGGTTCCCATAGTCCAGTGGAGAAGCTTGTATGCACAGCATGTTGATCAATCAGGTGTCCAGACTCTATATTCCTGTAGTCTCATGAATTCACCCCTATCTCTCCACAGCCCTTACAATCTACCACGCTCCTCTTCGCGCAGTTTGTTCCCTAGCTTTGGGAAAGGGGACAAAGTGGGTGAAAAGAAAACAGTCTAATATTTCTTGGGAGTGTCATTTGGACTCCGGTCTGTTCAGTTTGTTTCCCTTCACGGATTGACAGCTTTCACAGTGATACCCTTTTCAGTCATACTAACAAAGCTCAAGCTATTGGATGCACAGGCATTAACAGTACCAACTATGTGTAAGCTCTGTGAGCATAGACACAGATGCTTGGATTAGTATGCTAATCCAAACTGTTGTTTCTCTATAAAGGGTGACAAGTTCTTATTGTGGCTTAAACAGTCTCACCTAACCACTAGAGGACATAAGCTTGTGGCATCCGCTTTGTGAGTTATCTCTCCCCAAGGAGAGAGCTAAAAACCAAATAGTTTTTGGGATATTATATAAGACACTTGGCTGCCACTGTTGCACATATCTCCACGTTTTGAGGTGTAGCTGACTTTTCGGAGGAGTCTTGTTTGTCTCGGGGAGACCAATATTTTGCTGTATTGCTGTAGTGGCCTTTGGTAACGCTCTCCTAGCATTTCAGAGGCCAGTGAAATCAGTTGTCCAAAACCACAAAAGTCTCTCTGCCCTAAGCCTTTACCTGGCTAGAGCCGTGTCGGACGGCTCCAAGTGTTCCTAACAGGTCCAGACCTGGAGTCCAGACACAATGCCCTTCTACGGCTGATTCAGCCACCTGAGCAGGCCAGACCCAAGCTCAGGTCTGTTTCCGGCTGTGAGGGGGGAAGGGCATCCCGGCGGGCTGAGGACCCGAACCTAGGCCCCGCCAGCCACCTGGCCCTCCGGCACCGACCAGAAATCAGTTGTCCAAAACCACAAAAGTCACTCTGCCCTAAGCCTTTACCTGGCTAGAGCCGTGTCAGACAGCTCCAAGTGTTCCTAACAGGTCCGAACCTGGAGTCCAGACACACTGCCCTTCTACGGCTGATTCAGCCACCCGAGCGAGCCAGACCCAAGCTCAGGCCTGCTTCCGGCTGCAAGGGGGGAAGGGTGTCGCGGCGGGCTGAGGACCCGAACCTAGGCCCCGCCAGCCACCTGGCCCTCCGCCACCGACCAGAAATCAGTTGTCCAAAACCACAAAAGTCACTCTGCCCTAAGCCTTTACCTGGCTAGAGCCGTGTCGGACGGCTCCAAGTGTTCCTAACAGGTCCGGACCTGAAGTCCAGACACACCGCCCTTCTACGCGGAAAAAAATTATCTTATTGACCATAAAAGATTCATGCTTGATTTAATATAAAAATGATATGTATAAAGATGTAACTCTCAAGTAAAATTGACTTTTTATTTTGATTGTCTTATTGGTTTGAGTAAAATTGACTTTTAATTTAAGCATTTGTATACCCAAGTATGATTTGGCTCTAAGCCAAATGTGTTGATGCACACCTGTAATCCAGCACTCGGAGCCTGTTGGAGGATTGCCACAAATTTGAATTCAGCTTGAGCTATAGAGCAAGTATCAGGCCAGTAAGGGCTATGGCAGCAAAACCTTGTCATAAAACATCAACAACAAGAAACAAAGTGGTTCCAAATATCACAATCCTATTTCTTTTCATTGTTTGGCGAAAAGCAAAACTATGTCAGGGTTTTTGTGAGTTATCAGCCTTTAGACTTCAGATGTCTGATTTACTCATTTAAAAAAAATTTCCTTTATTTTTAATTTGTGTGTGTGTGTGTGTGTGTGTGCACATGCCCATGCACATGTGTGAATGCAAGTGCCCACAAAACCCAGAAGAGGTTGATTGATCCCCTGAAGCTGAGGCTATAGGTGGATGTGAGTTATTAGATGTGGGTGCTGGAAACTGAAATTGGGTCTCCTACAAGAGCAGTATGTGGGGCTGGAGAGAGGGCCGACCGCTCTTGCAGAGGAGCCAGGTTCGATTCCCAGCACCCACATGGTGGCTAAGAACCATCTTTAAGCTGGGCTTGGTGGCACACACCTTTAATCCTAGCACTTGGGAGGCAGAGGCAGATGGATCTCTGTAAGTTCAAGGCCAGCCTGGTCTACAGAGTGAGTTCCAGGCCAGCTGGGGCTATAGGGAGACTGTGTCTCAAAATGACCAAAAAACAAAAAAGAGCAGTATGTGCTCTTAACCACTGATCTCTCCATCCCTCCAATTTAGTTCTTTAAAATAAAAATTAAAATAATCTTGATAATCTTGCTGTTAATGGTAACTTGGTTTAAAAAATGCACAGGGCACATTTAAATTGGCTTTCCATTGCCCAAGAGAATTTTTAAAATGATTTGTGCTGCTGAGCTCAGATGTTTCAATTCATGGTCATTTGGCTCCATTGTTTCTAGGCTGTAGTGAGACAGAACACCCTGGCAGAGGGAAAGGAAGAGGGAAAGATGAGAGGAGGGGGAAGAGGAGGGGGGAGGAAAGAAAGGGGGAAGGAGAAGAAGGGGAAGGGGAGGGAGAAGGGGAGGAGGAGGGAGGGAGAGAGATTATACACCAAAAAGTAAAGATGGAAAATGTTATCCCATTTCTTTCTTGTTGCTGTGACAAAATAGCTGAGAGAAAAGGGGCCAAGGACAAATGTCTCCCATCCCCAAGAACCCACTTCCCCCAACTACTTCCCACCAATTAAGTTCCCGTTGTCTCCCAGTAGCCCATCAAATTGTGAACTCAGCATTAGATTTATCTATTGATAAGCTCTGAGCCCTTGCGATCCAACCACTTCCCAAGAGCCTCCATCTGAACATTGCTCTCATGGAGACCTTCAACACAGGAGCCTTTGGGGACATTTCAGATATAACCCGTAACAAAGCATATTAAAGAAACCATCTGGAGAGTTTATTGAAGACATGTCTTCTCTGAGACCAAGGAGGCTGCCGAGGAGTGAAAATGGCTAATGTCTTTTCTTGTCTTATAGTTAGACCTTGGTGAGCTGTAGTGGAGCTTTGACTGGGATTGTACTGTCCTGGAAAGTGAGGCCAAGCTGGAGTTACCACCAAGAGCCAGAGAATCACCAGCTCAGCACTTAGCCTCCATAAAGGAATCCCTCAAGACTACTTCAGACCAGGGAGGAGGTGCTTGCACCTCCTCTCCAAACTTTGTTTATCTTGTCTAGGGAACCTCTTTGTAAGTCTTTAAGGCTTCATAGGTTGAGTTTCCCTCAGAAATGCTTGAGACCAGAAGTGTTTTAGAATTGTTTTCAGATTTTAGAATATTTTCTTTTTTTTCCTGTTGCTATGATAAAATATTCTGACAAAAGCAACTTAAAGGAGAAAAGACCCATTTAACTCACAGTTCCAGGTTACAGTCCATCATGGCAGAGAGGTCACACTGGCAGGAAAGAACTGGTCACATTAAGTCCACAGTCAGAAGAGAGCAACAGCTGTGTTCTCATGGTCAGCTCTACTCTTTATACTGTCTCCACTTTGGAACAATCCAGAATCTTGTGCCTAGGGAAATGGTGCCACCCATAGCAGGTGGATCTTCCCACCTCAGTAACCCAATTTAAACAAGCATAACCCTCCCCAAAAAATGCCAGGCATGTTGGCACATGCCTTTAATCCCAGCACTCGGGAGGCAGAGGCAGGTGGATCTCTGTGAGTTCAAGGCCAGCCTGGTCTACATAGTGAGTTCCAAGACAGCTGGGGCTACCGGGAGACCCTGTCTCAAAAAGACAAAAACAAACAAACAAACAAAAACAAGCATCCCACAGACTAAGCCAACTTAATCTAGACAAGTCCTCACTGAGACTCTCTTCCAGGGCAATTCTAGCTTGTGTTAAGCTGGCAATTCAAATTACTCATCATATTTGCATATACATAATGAGACATCTTGGGCCTGGAATTCAACTCCAGACACATTATGTTTCATGTAAACCTTAAGCAAATAAACAGGGTGATCTATATAAGACATTTTTATGTGCCTGTGTTTTGACTGTGACTTGTCATATGAGGTCAAGCATGTGGAATTTTCCACTAGCGGTGCTTCCATCACCCCACTTGTGGGCATAAAAGGAGAGTCACTTGGACCAGCTTCTCCTTCCTTCCTGTGTTCATTTTATCTTTTGATTTCTCCATAGACTTAAGGTTCATTGTGTCAGCATAACACTGTCAAAAACTTTTTTTTTTTTTGGTCTTTTTGAGACAGGTTTTCCCTGTAGCTCCAGCTGTCCTGGAACTCACTCTGTAGACCAGGCCGGCCTTGAACTCACAGAGATCTGCCTGCCTCTGCCTCCCAAGCGCTAGGATTAAAGACCCACCACACCCAGCTAACTTAACTTTTTGACAACCAAAAGACTTGAAAACAGGTGCTTGAACAATGCACTTTTTTTTTTTTTTTTTGGTCTTTTCAAGACAGGGTCCTGGAACTCACTCTGTAGACCAGGCTGGCCTTGAACTCACAGAGATCTGCCTGCCTCTGCCTCCCAAGCGCTAGGATTAAAGACCTGTGCCTCCTCGCCCGGAGGATTATTACCATTTAAACATACTCAAACCATAGTATAGCCACAATGGGAATAAAGATTCAACATACACGTTTTATTTATTATTATTATTTATTTTGGTCTTTTCGAGACAGGGTCTCCCTGTAGCCCCAGCTGTCCTGGAACTCACTCTGTCGACCAGGCTGGCCTTGAATTCACAAAGATCCGCCTGCCTCTGCCTCCCAAGTGCTAGGATTAAAGGTGTGCGCCACCACACCCGACTGAACAAGGCACTTATATTTACAGCAATATTATTCCCAATAGCCCAAGGTAGAAACAACTCAAGTATCTACTGACAAATAAATGAGAAAACAAAATACAGTATATAATACAACAGAATATTATTCAGCTTAAAGAGGAAAGAAATTCTGACATATACAACATAGATTAATTTTGAGGGTATTTTATGCAGCAAAATCAAAATACCTCCACCTAGAGCGCCGGCTGCTCTTGCAGAGGACCCGGGTTCGATCCCCAGCACCCACATGGTGGCCGAGAACTGTCTGAAACTCCAATTCCAGGAGAACTCCAGTTCCAGGGGAATCTGACACCCTCTTCTGACCTCCACGGCACTGCACGACACGGGTGCACAGACTTGCATGCAGACAGTACATTCATACACATACAGAAAAAAAATTAATAAAAAAAAACCAAAATAACTCCATCTAAAAAATAGAAATATTGAATTATTGCACTTACGTGAGTATTTTAGCCAGCTTTCCATTCTATAACACATACCTGAGATAATTGTCTCACTTATAATGGTAAAACTTTTATTTTTGGCTCACTGTTTTAGAGATTTCAGTCCATGACCAATTGGCTACGTTGTGGTAGGAAACTTGTGGTGAAGCAAAGCTATTCAATTCACAGCCAGGATGCAAAAGAGAGTGAAAGAGGGACCCCCAAACTCCTTGAAGGCATACTGCCAAGTCCTCAGATGTCCAATTAGGATCACTTCTTAAGTTTCTATCACCTGTCAAAAGTACCACAGTGGATGGGACTGGAGAGATGACTCAGTGGTTAAGAGCACTGGCTGCTCTTGCGGAGGTCCCAGATTCTGTAACTCCAGTTCCAGTCCCACACCCTCCTCTGACCTCTGTGGCCATTGCAGGAAATGGGCACACTTATATACATACAGGCAATATACTCAAATGCATAAATAAAATTAATAAGTAAAAAAAATTTTTTTGGTCTTTTTGAGACAAGGTCTCCCTGTAGCCCCAGCTGTCTTGGAACTCACTCTATAGACCAGGTCGGCCTTGAACTCACAAAGATCAGCCTGCCTCTGCCTCCCAAGTGCTAGGATTAAAGGCGTATGCCACCACGCCCAGCTAATAAGTAAAATATTTTTTAAAAAAGGTATTATGCTGGGGAATAAAGTCTAAGTATGTAAAGTCATCAAGCTCGTAGAAAGAGAAAATATGATGATGTCAGAAGAGGCCGAGGAGAGTGGACACTGGGGAATTACTGCTTACAGGGGCAGCTTCACTTGGGAAGATGGAGAAGTTCTGGGAATGAGTGGGGCTAATGGTGGCACAACAGCATGCGTGTGTTTACTGCTGCCAGATGCTGAAAATTGTTAGGATGGTAAGCATTACTGTGTTAGTTATTACTGTATTAGTTTCACTGTGACACGTCCTGGGGATAGATAGTTTGAAGAGGAAAGGCTTACTGGGGCTGAGAATGGTTTCACTTCATGCCTGATGGCTCCATGTCTCTGGCATGTAGTTAGGCAGAGCTTCACGGTAGAAGGGTTGGCAGGCAAAGTTGTTCCTCTTATGTCAGACAAGAAACAGGGAGCAGGGCTAGAGAGACAGCTCAGTGATGAAGAGCACTCACTGCTCTTGCAGAGGCCCCGGGTTCAATGCCCAACACTCAAATGGTGACTACCAACCACCCATAACTCCAGTTCCAAGGGATCCAATGCCTTCTACTGGCCTCCAAGGGCATTGCATGACATGGGTGCACTAACACACGTGCAGACAATAGACTCATACACATAATATAAAAATAATAAAGAAAAAAAGAAAAAGAAAGAAACAAGGAGAGAAGAACAAGATTCCTCCTTCCCGGACATGCCTCCACTGACACTCTTCACTGCCCAGGTCCTGCCTTTTACTCTGTACCTCCCAATAATGCAGTCAGATGATGAACTCACCCATTAATGAAGACAGAGACCTCAGGGCCCAATCATTTCTCCAAAGCCCATCAGCTGGCAACCAGGCCCCCAATACAAGTGCCTGTGAGGGACATTTCATGTTCAAAGAATAAAAGTTATGCTTTGAGCCCTACTGCTGAAAACACTATCTACATGAGCTATAGAACAAAGAAGGGAAAACCAAGCTGCTTCTGGCTTCAGAACCTCGTCTCTACCAGCTAGCACTCACAGTGCTACCGGGACAAAACAATCTTCCACCTTACCCAGCTGTGAATTCTATGAACTATGACTGGCCTAGCAAGATATGCCCACTGGTATAATAGTGCCCTGAATATTATGATACTGTAATAATACAGCGAGTAACCAACCAGTCTTTAATTGGATTTAAGGTCTGCTTCATAAGATGGAGCCCATACCTGACACTGATATCAGGCTTTGGAACCTGAAGCTAGACAGGTCACAGGACACAAAGGAGAGCCTAATACTAGGTTTCTACTAAATAGTTATCTTATTAAACTGACTCCTAGTGACTTATTGCTATACCCATAGATTAATGCATCTCTCAGTTCTCACCAGAGAAGCTTCCTTATGCAGCAGGTGGTGATTAACATAGAAGCCCACAACTGGCCAATGTGCAGAAAACAGGAGGCTTTGGAGCACTTAGCCCTGAATAGGACACCTGAAACAAAATTGAGGGACCATTGTGGAAGAGAGGGCAGGAAGATTGAAAGAGCTGGGTTGGAAAGATGGCTTAGTGGTTAAGACCACTGACTGCTCTTGCGTAGGTTCAATTCCCAGCACCCACATGGCAGCTAACAACCATCTGTCACTCCAGTTTCAGGTTATTCTATGTCCTCTTCTGACCTCTGCAGGCATTGCACGACATGGGTGCACTGACACACATGTAGGCAACACACTCATACACACTAAATAAAACATTAAAGCTGTTAAAAAAAATGTTAAACTGCCACATTGGAAGAATGTGTTGGGGTATGTAGAAAGGGCCCTGGGACCACCACTTCGATATTCTTCCACAGTCAGAGGCATGGGTGTAGTTGCAGTTTGCTTGTACTTTTGCTGCTTTGGACTCCTGAGCAAAAGAATAAAATGATAATTTCTTCCTTTTCCTTCATCGAAGAAGCAGCCTGTTTGTGGTTATAACTTATGTGCTCCATTGTCCATGGAAAATGATCTGCTTTTTCCTGCTTTAAAGGCTGCTAAAAAGGCCACCACCATCCAGGCCTTCACGTGTTCATTCTGGACCCATCTAGGAAAGTCATGAGTTGCCCCATGTGAGGAGGGTTTGGCAGGTCTATGAGAGGTTGCAGCACAACCCTAGGAAGGAGGCCAGGTTATGTAGATTTCCCCAGTGAGAAGTTAATACCTAGGAAAAGGAGGAGTTCCTTCCTGTAGAGTCTGTGGTCAGTTGGGAGGTATTCCACACATGCATATCTCCCAGGGTGTCCAAATGGCATTGGTGTTGGCAGTAGGGAACATAAGGGACAGCACTCTAGTAGGTGGCGTAAGAGATAACACTCCCAGAAGCATTCTGTTCCTGTGCCAGTCAATGGACAGAGAGAGGGAGCCTGGGCTTGGGGGAGGGGAGTAATATGTGCTCAGAGTTGGACAGGAGTCAAGTGGGAAGAAACAAAGAAGAGTCACTGCCTGCACCTTTAATAAATGCTAAGAAACTTGTCAGCTTTCACAATTGCACAGATTTTACTCCACATCCAATCTGTAGCTTCTATAGTCTTCTCACACTGAGAGGCACTTAAGATGTAGCAGATGGCAGCAATGCCCCCCTTCCCACTGGCAGAGTGATATATATATTTCTTTTTCCTTTCATCCAAAACTAATTTTTATATAAAAAAATCATAAGAAAGTTAAAATCTCTGGCTATGGTACAATCCCTCAGTCACAGTTATAATCTGAATGTGTTTCCTTCCAGTTTTACCTGTGCATTATCAACTGTGTTTTGCTAAATACCTCAAGGCTTCATTCAGGACCCATATCCTGGTGTTCTGAGGAACTGGTTTGAAGGCCTTTGTGTCCCAAGACACCCATCTGTACAGTAGCAGGCTGAATTAGGAGTGTACTGCATGATATGGTCCAGAGAGAATATACCCTCTGCCCACCTGTTTAGCAGTTACCTAACAAGTCAAACTAACCCCTCTGCAGACAGTTAGATGGCAGTGAGGTGGTTTCAAGAGCTTTTTGGTACTTATATGATATTTATGTATGGATACAAGATAGTAAATATTAGCTTCCTAAGCAGCTTATAAAAATCACAATGACCAACAATGCACACGAGAAGTGGTTGGTACAAGTTCTGAACACAGATTCCTAATAGGCTCTAAGAATCCCAGTTCTCTTGTTTGAGATTCTTTCTCTTTACCTTGGGTCCCTCTAAATTATAAGAGAATGAAAGTCAAAAGCAAGGTGAGAGGGCTCAGGAAGGAAAGGCGCACGTGAACTGTGCTGCCTGGGGAGCCAGAGCTGCAGTCACAGGCTAGGAGCTGGTCTGAGTCTGTGTTCAGACGCCAGTTCTCCCTTTCATTGGCTGTGTGGGTGTAAGTGGACCCACTCACTACCTTTGAGTGTCAGTTTTCTTATGAAATGGAAATAGAACTGCATATTCCTACAGACTTAAGACTGTCTATATCTTACAGATGTTCATTGTCCATTTGCATTTTTATAATTAGACCACAAGTAACAGGTTATGTGTAAGGCAGTGCATGTTAATTAGCTTGATCTAGCCATTCCACAGTACATATATTTTGAAACATCATGCTGCATTCCCATAGATATACACACATTTTTTTTTAATTAAAAAGGAATGAGAGCTGGGTGTGGTGGCACACACCTTTAATCCCAGTACTCAGGAGGCAGAGGCAGGTGGATCCCTGTGAATTCAAGGCCAGCCTGGTCTATAGAGTGAGTTCCAGGCCAGCTGGGGCTACAGAGAGACCTTGTCTCAAAAAAGACCAGAGAGAGAGAGAGAGAGAGAGAGAGATGAGAGCACTGGGCTGCAGCTTGGTGGTAAACCACCTCCCACCACTAGCAGGCCTTGGCTTCCACCCTGCACTGAAATACATAAATAAATCAACAAGAACCTATCTTTTATTTTTACTTTATGTGTTTGCTTGTGTTGCCTGTATGTGTGTAAGAGAACCTGTGTCATTCAATGCCCTCAGAGCAGAAGAGGGCATGAGATTCCCCTGGAACTGGAGTTACGGACCTTTGTTAGCCACCATATAGGTTCTGGGAATCAAACCCCAGTCCTCTGTAAGAGCAGCCAGTTCTCAACCATTGAGCCAGGTTTCTAGCCCTAAGAACCTATCTTAACAATTTTTTTTATTTATTTCTGTATGTGTATGAATGTACTATCTGCATGCAAGTTTGTGCACCAGTGTCGTGCAATGCCGCGGAGGTCAGAAGAGTGTGTCAGACTCCCCTGGAACTGGAGTTCTCCTGGAATTGGAGTTTCAGACGGTTCTCAGCCACCATGTGGGTGCTGGGGATCGAACCCGGGTCCTCTGTAAGAGCGGTCGGCGCTCTTAACTGCTAGGCCATCTCTCCAGCCCAAGAACCTATCTTAACTACTGACGAATTTACCTTGGGAGAGGGAGTGCTGGAGATCAAACCCAGGGCTTCCTGGACACTGAGCAAATGCCCTGCCATGGAGCTACACCCCAGCCTTTCCTGGTCTTTTTAGGAAACAGGGTAGTAGCGAGGGGGCACCACCCATCCTCAGAAAACATACCACACAGTCTTAGATTCTCGGAGCCCTCGTCTTCAGGTCAATCCATATTGCCACCAGAGGTGGAGATTGATATATTGAAATGTAACCCAAGGCCTCTGAGAACCAATTCGGCAGGTCTTTGCTGGCTTTGTTTGTGCTGTTTTACAGAAGATGGGTGGGATGGGTGGGATAGGTGGGACGGTGAGGCTGCGGGTCATACTAACTGAATTTCTGATAAATCAACAATGCCAGAGAAGGTGTAGTGACCTGAAGGTCACCTGTCAGAATAAAGGACACATGCCACTGAGTAAAGCTGTCAAGGTGGCAGGCTTCGGCATCCCATTGCCTGCTCATAGGATAAGACTGGTCCCCTTTAAAGGATGATTCCATGGCCTAGACATTGTTGAGAATCTAGCTTCCCAACAGGCTCAGACTGGCCAGGTGTGGCAGAGAGAAACTGTTCCAGGACAGGGTAGGAAAGCACCTACGTCTCTAGACTTGGTCCTAGGAGCCAGCCCACTCTTCCAGGTCAAAACCAGCAGCATGCTATACAGTAACCAAGATTACAGCCTGTCCTCTTCCATAAGGGGCCAATTTTCTAACCACATCTAGTCCACGCATGGCTTGGGAAGGAAGATGTCCAGTGGCTGGTCGTGCCTGGAACCTGAGAGGATAGCTGTCCATGCATTATCATTTATAGTGTCCATAAAAAAATTTACATCTTGGGATGGTTAGCATTAACTGTCAACCTCAGGCAACCTACAATCACTTAGGAAGAGAGTCTCACTGAGGGATTTCTAATCGGATCTAATTGGGTGGGCTGTGAGCATGCCTGTGGAGGATTGTCTTCAAGTAATTGATTTGGGAAGACCCAAGCTACTGTGGGCAGTCCCACTCCCCAGGCAGAATGGAGAAATCAAGCCGAGTACAAGTAAGCAAGCAAGCAAATGATCATGCATGCATGCATTTCCCTCTGCTTTTGACTGTTGACGTGATGTAACCAGCTGTCTCAAGCTCTTGCCACTTAAGCTCCCCTTAGTGAGGGACCTGGACCCTTTCTCTCTTAAGTTGCCTTTAGTCAGGATATTTAATCACAGCAACAGAAACGGAACTAGAGCAGCTTCCTACCATGTGCTCAGTGAGTAGTCTCCTCACAGTGTCTCCAACAGAAGAATCAAGTTTATCTTCCTAGAAGCTGACAAAGTCAGGAAATTGTCCTGGAAGACTTATGTGGGGGCAAGCTCCCAACCACTAAGCTGCACCACCAAGTTACTTTCTCGTGTTCACTAAGGTGGCATACTCTGAGCACAGATACAGGAGGGGTGAGGTTAACACTGACCATGGAAGGAGAACAGAACAGTGACCCCAGGGCTCAGAGTGCAGTAGTACCACTTGTCAGCAACTCCATCTGCTTGGACAACACCCTCCAACCCTCAGGACAGCGTGCAGAGGGGTGAGGAGAAAAAAGTTTTGTTTCCTATTTTGCAGATGAACTGAAGCTCAGAAAAGTGAATTTGGGTTCATTAGGGACTTAAAGTTACTTTGGGATCACAGGTCATTCCTGCTGTTACAACAAAACACAAACTGGGTAATTTATAGGAAAAAAAAAACATATTTGCCACAGTTCTAGAAGCTGGAAATTTAAGTTCAAAGTGCTAGAAGTTTCAGTGTCCGATGCTGGCTGTAGCTTTGCTTCCAAATGGGTCCTAGAACGGTGTTTCATACCTAGTGTGATAGCAACAAAGGGGTGCTAGATCTCCTTGTTTCTCTTTAAAGGCCATCAACACCATTTACTTATTTTGCCATGTGAGAATCGGACCCAGGACCCCACATAGGCTAGGTTATCACTCAGTTGTTGAGCTAAGACAGGCAAGTGTATGGATAGCTTAGCATCAACCTGGGACCTGCTTGGCTTGAGGTGTGTTCAAGTTTGCTTCTCCATTGCTATGACAAAACACTCTGACCAATACCAACTTGGGGAGGAAAGGGGTTATTTGACTTACAACTCCCAGGTCACAGTTCATCACTGAGGGAGCCCAAGATAGGAACCCAGGACAAGAACCTGGAGGCAGGAGCTGAAGCAAAGGCCATGGAGGGATGCTTCTTCTTGGCTTGCTCCCCTGGCCCATGCTCAGCCTGCTTTCTTATACAATATACACCAAACTTCCCAGGGGTGGCATGCCTACAATGGGCTAGGTTCTCCCATATTTGTGGTTTGCTTAACATCTGTTGATTGCTTAACAATCAACACAATACTCCACAGATGTGGCCATAGGCCAGTCCAATAGAAGCAATTCCCCAGTTGAGGCTCCCTCAACCCAGGTGTGTCAAGTTGACACTAAAGCTATCCAGCTTAAGGTGTGTACACTCCCCTTTCCTAACAACACAGTTATCAACCTGGGATTCCCCACTTGCATTGAGCTGCACATAAGCCCTTTTCCAAACAATGCAATTAGGTAGCTCCTCCCTGACAACCCCTTGGTAACCCCCCTTTGTGACCATCACATCCTACAACATATCCTGAAACTACAGGAAATAGCCTGCTCAACCTGATCTGGTTTGGGGGTACATGTTCAATAAGGCAACTGCATCCTTTGAATGAATTTTCAGGGGAAATTACCTAGTTACCCTCTTATGCCTCTGCATGATTGGGGTGCACATATGATTAAAGTCTGATACATCATGGAAAGGACATGCATAGTGAATAAAGGTTTACATAACTCAAGCCTGACAATCCAAACAGAAAACCACCCCCATTCCCAGCCACCAACTCCCCCTCTTCCTGGACTCCATAAAAGGAAGCACCAAACCATAATCCCGTCTCTTTGATAGGTTGCCAGCAGACTCCTAAAATGACAGTGCAGCTCCCAGTATTCTAAAATGGTAGATTAGAGCTCAGCTTGGGCAAGTCCCTCTGCTTCTTGAGAGACCAACCAATCCCTGGCTAAATCACCCAGCCTATGTCATGGAAAGTTACCCAAGCCCCTAACTGCTTATTAAAGCTATCTGACTTCCGCTGCTGGTTGCTGTCTCTCTGATCTTGGGAGGCAGTCCAGTGGTTTGATCCCCAATAAACTGCTGTCCCCCGTGAAAGTGGTCTGGCCTAGGTAACTTGTTTTAGTGACTCCAACTTAATGGCTGAACCCCAGCCCAGAACAAGTCCAGGAAGAGCCAATTGGTTATCTCCTTGGAATCTCCTCTCCAGGATGTCTTTTGACCACCTATCTACAATTGCCTGCAGCCCACCCACTTACTATCTTAGTAATCCTGCAGCAGGGAGGAACTGAAGTTTTCTTGTCTGACTGGAATTTGTAAAAAAAAAATTTACCAGGGAATTGTATTTGCCTTTATAAGCCTAACCTGCCTCTGAGTCAGTGCTGTACCCTCCTAACCCCGACCCGGAGTACAGTCCTGGCTGTATTCAGCTAACTGGAACCGGAGTCTGCGTGCTCGCTTTCTCTCCCAGTGGTCCTGAGCTGTAACACCCCCACGGAGTGGTCTTCACTGCACACATTCAATACACTCTGGAACACTTCAGCTCCGATGGCCTCTTGCCTTCCAGCATATCTGTATTTTCTGTCTTCTCACTTTATCTTTCAATAAACTTGCTACTTTGCAATTTGTGTGCACTTTTACGATTCTTTGAACAAGACAAGAACCTGGAAACACCCAGTCCAGACAGTGACCCTGGCAACAGATACAGCCTCAGCCCATTAATGAGCGCTCCACACTCTCATGACTCAGTCACTTCCTAAACACCTGCACTTGTTAATGCTATCACTTTGGTGATTTTTTCAACCAAAGACTTTTGGAGAAAATACATACATTCAGGCTATAACAGGGCTATGGACATAAACCCTGAACTAGGTCTGTTTGAATTTGTAGCAATGCTGGGTTTCATTTGTATTTTCTCATGTTAAAGGACTGAGAGCACCAGGATCTCTCTCTGTGTAGTTTACTTCTGTGACGTGCCCATGGAAACAGGGATGGAAGCAACCTTCAAGCTGTGCCTGGCTGAATTCCAGAGTCTGGGAGTCTGGAGAAAACTGTGCCCTCCAGTCCAGAGCATAGCTCCTCAGATAAGAACCAAGCATTTCCCAAACCTCCGGCTTTCTTTACAAGAGGCAGACTGCAGAACACGTCTCTCCCTGTACCATAATGACCTGGTATTTCAGAATGTAACCTCACTTGGAAACAGGGTCATTGTGGATAGAATTAGCTAAGATGAAGTCATCCAAGAGTAGTGTGAGGCCTTAATACAACTGGTGTCCTTACACTTTAAGAAAAAGGAGTGGATGACACAGAGACAAAGGCATGTGATGATGGAGGCATTGGGCAAAGCAGCTGTAAACCAAGACTAACTTGGACCTGTTAGATGCATGGGAAGCTAGGAGAGAGGCTCAGTGCAGATTCCCCCAGAGCTCTCCGAGGAGCTTCCAGACTGCGAAGGAAGCTTCAACTTGTTTGGCAGCCTTAGGAAATGAACTCATTCATCTTGGATGGACTGGACCTTAGACAAGAATGAATTGGCTCTAACTATGACAGAAAGGTAAGAGAACAGCAGGACTAGCTGCAGTCCAAATCTGGGCAAGAGGTGGCCCTGGACCCTGCTCCTCCCCACCGCCCACCCCGAGTTCTGTAGACACACTGATGGCCCCCGGCCAGGCTAGGGCAGCAGAGAACTCTGCACACTGCCTGTGTCAGGAATGCTTGAGATTCCTGCCGCTTCCGTTTGCTGCTTCTTCAAGACATGCTTCTACTCTCCAACCCCTCAGTCTATCTATGGGGTATATCTGTGCTCAGTGAGCACTGAGCAGAGTAAACCATCAGGAAAATTGTCCAGCATATAAATGAGACTAAAAACAAGTGGCGTCCACCAGGCGCAGGAGATTGCCACTGGGAGAGGGTCACATGACCCAGAAAAGGACAGCAAGCACTCATCCTGTCCAGCAGGCTGGGATCAGCAGTACGTAAAGACATAGCTGATAGAACTCTTTGTGCTTGGCTAATTAAAAATAAAACTGGTTTTCTTTACCGAAGCATCTGTAGAAACAGAGTTGGTGCGGTGTGGGTTTTTACCACTGTATCTTAATCTGCAGCTGGGTCCTCCGGGCACGTGAGACCTGTGTTTACTCCCGCCCCATCCGCAGCCTTCAGATGACTGTGTCAGCACTTCTGCCTTTCCTTTCTTGGCTGCTCTACTGACACCAATCTCAAATGAACTTTAAACAAAGACACAGCTCGGCACAACGCCCACTTAGCCTGCTGCTGCGTGTCTGCTGTCACACTGCTGTCTGTCCTTAGATCTTTGGAATGAATTGACACTGACTTTCATCAACCCTTCTGTCTCATTTTTGTGCCCTTCACACTGACTCTGTGTTCAACTTCTCAGCCAAGGGTTTTTTGCTTTGCTGTTGGTGGCACGCCCGCCTGCCCCCCACCATCACTTCCTATCCCTCTAGTATTTGCATTGTGTTAGTATGCAAATTTAACAGATGAAACACTTCCTTATTCAGTGGAGAATTAAATTCTGAGGCTGTGTACGGCTGCTTCCCAATAGATTCTTGTAACATCCAGTTTGGCTGCTGTGGTGGGAACCAGGAGCATCCCAGACATGAGCATCCCAGATGTGAGCATTTCCTTCCAACCCTTTCACTCTCCTGACTTCTCTCCTTTCTTTTTCCCTTTCTTATTTATTTATGTAATGGAGATAAAATATACACAACATGACGCTTACCATTCTAAAGCGTTTTAAAGGTACCATTCAGGGGCATTAAATATATTTATGTGTGCCACCACCACCAATCTCTACTTCGAGGAATTTTTCATCATTCCAAATATAAACCCTACTCATTACACAATAACTTTCCACCATTTTATACTATACCATTATTTGGAAGGGAACTGAATTCATTGTAAATGTATTACAAACTCTAGGACAACCACCAAAAGGTTACTAAAAATTATAATTGACGTACTCAGAAGAGAATGGAATCATATGCAATGCTCAGTTAAAAATCACAACAGGGCTGGAGAGATGGTTTAGTGTTTAAGAGCACTTACTGAGTTGGGTGTGGTGGTGCATGGCTTTAATCCCAGCACTTGGAAGACAGAGACAGGCAGATCTCTGTGAGTCCAAGGCCAGCCTGGTCTACATAGTGAATTCTAGGACAGCTGGGGCTGCAGGGAGACCCTGTCTCAAAAAGACCAAAAATTTTTTAAAAAGTGCATAGTCTTCTTCCAGAGGACCCAAGTTCCATTTATAACACCCATGTTGGTGGCTCACAACCGCCTGTAACTCCAGCCCCAGGGGATCTGAAACCCTCTTCTGACCTCCCTGGACACCTGTCACATGTGACGTACATTCACACTGACACACACAAATAGAAATAAACACTGACACACACAAATAGAAATAAAAATGAGCCAGGCGTGGTGGTGCATGCCTTTAATCCTAGCACTTGGGAGGCAGAGGCAGGCGGATCTTTGTGAGTTCAAGGCCAGCATGGTCTACCGAGTGAGTTCCAGGACAGCTGGAGCTACAGGGAGACCCTGTCTCAAAAAAGACCAAAAAAAAAAAAGAAAGAAAAATGAAAAATGCACAGTGGGGCTGGGCATGGTGGCACAAGCCTTTAATCCCAGCACTAGAGAGGCAGAGGCAGGAGGATCTCTGTGAGTTCAAGGCCAGCCTGGTCTACAGAGCGAGCTCCAGGCCAGCTGGGACTAAAGGGAGACCCTGTCTCAAAAATACAAAAAAAAAAAAAAACACACAGTAGGGACTAGTGTGATGGCAAATTAGGTGACTGTGCTTCTGTTGAGGCTTACAACCTGAGTTTGACCATTGGGACTCACATCATGGGAGGAGAGAGCCTACTCCTGAAAGTTGTCTTCTGACCTACACACATACACAAATAATAATAATAATAATAAATAAAAATTTTAAAATATTAAAAGCCACAAAAAAGGAAAAGAGTGGAAGACAAAAATCAGAACAAAGTGGCTAGAGAATGGCTCAGCAGTTAAGAGCACTGGCTGCTTTTGCAGAGGGCCTGGGTTCAATTCCCAGCACCACATGGAAGCTAACAACTGTAATTCCAGTTCCAGGGGAATGCAACCCCCTCCTCTGACTTTCACAGCCATTGCATGACACTGCTGCACTCACATACATGTAGACAATATACTCATACATAAAATAAAAATAAAATACTTTTTTAAAAAATGGAAGCAAATCCGTGGGTATTGCACAACACAGGGGCACCTACCTACTTGCAGGCATTACACTAATGCACATAAAATAAAAATAATAAGCCAGGCATGGTGATGCATGCTTTTAACCCCAGTGCTTGGGAGATAGACGCAGATGTCTCAAAAAGGCCAATAAATAAAGAAATAAAGAAATGAAAAGAATAGGACATTGATTGAAAATGTTAGAAATAAAATTGAAAGCCCAAAGACCCAATCAACACCATACAAAGAAGATGCAGACAAAGCAAAAGTAACTCAATTCCCGGTACCCACACCAGGCAGACCTCCCTGGGTACCTGCATGTGATGCACATAATAAACTCTTGCAGGTGTGAACACACATACACATAAATATAAATAAGTCTTTATACGAGCAACAACAACATCAAATTATAGGCAGCTATTGATTTATATTCTAAAGCCCATAGCTAGTTTGAAGCAAAAGTTTATGGTTGTGGTGTGAAAACAAAGCCAGAGACTGCGACCACCTCACCACCATTTAAGTGTTTGGACTAAAGTGGCTGCAAAATTTGAGGCAAGGTTTGGACAGCCTTAGAACATCTGCTTTTACTGGAGCCTGGCAACTTGGTATTGTGATACAGAGGCATGGGGTTGGGTGTAGCTTAGTGCTAAAATGCCTCCCTAGGAAAAATGAAATTCTGGGTACCTAAATACCTAGATAAATAAAGTGTCTGAAGGACAGACAGTAGGGGTGTGGTCTCTGAGTGGCTCTAACTGGGCCCTCTCTTTTTTTCCCTTCAAGGGTCAGTTCAAGCTAAGAACTAGCTGCTGGCCAGGGTGCTGGTAGTGTGGAATAGGATTGGTACCTACTTGTCACCATGCTCTGAAATTTACATCCAGTAATGAGTCCTGAGATTCTCTTTAGAAGTCTATGGAAGCTTCTTGTCTTGTTATCTAAATAGCCCAGGTAAGAGAGATATGGGCAAGAGAGGAGATGCCTGTCCTGTCTCCCAGGCTTCTCCTATGCACTCCATTTGCAAATCTGTCCCAACAACCACATCGGCTGCCAGCTAGATAAGTGAGCAAGGCAGGTCTCCCATTGAAGAAGAAAACATCAGTTTGGCCACAGCATTCATTACCTGCTTTCACCTTCCTCAAGCACCCATTATGTGGCTGGTACCACTGTACCTCTGAGCCCAAAGCTTTGACATCAGTTGTAATTATTCCTTTCTTTTAGCCTTTCCAATTAGTCAATTGTCTGTACTCACATCTCTCTTACCTGGGCTATTTAGACAACAGGACAAAAAGCTTCCATAGACTTCTAAAGGAAGAAAGGAACTATCCTAGAATATTTTAAAGACATAAGATAGTTTCTTCCTTCCTTCCTTCCTTCCTTCCTTCCTTCCTTCCTTCCTTCCTCCTTTCCTTCTTTCCTCCTCTCCCTCTCTCTCTCTCAACACCAGGGAATATGTTCTACACAAGTGCTGCACGGCTTAGCTACATTCTCAAGCCTCTTTCCATTTCTACTTTGCCTTAGGTCACCAGCTGGAAGACTACCCGTGCCCAAAGTCACTCCCCTGCAGTCGATCTAAATCACACACTGCAATAATTTCAATTTGTTCCTAGTTAATTTCCCACAGGTCTGCAATGCCAATCCATCTGCACATAAATGTGCTCATGTGAGTGTGCACACACTTCTGCTAGTGTGCACCATATCCTGTACTGTCATCCATCCACCTTTGACACAGACTGCCTCCAGTAGGCTTGGATTGTCTTTGTAATCCTTTCCAGGTTGATTTCAACCCATTGTTATGGTTTGAGTCTAAAATGTCCCCCATGGCTTATTCTCCACTTAGCTGCCCTATTCCAGGACACTGAGGAACCTTTAGTAGTTGTTAGGCTGTGAGAGGCAAGCCTATGGAGATTATATCTGGCCCCTAACTTGGCCTCAATCCTTCTGCTTTCTGGTCCATCATGAGATGAGGAATCTTTGCCACATGCCCTCACTGTCACCACAGGGCCAGCCTCCCCCACTCTGAGGGCTGAAATCCACTGTGAACCAATACATTAATTAAAATAAACTTTATTATTATTAGAGAGAGAGAGAGAGAGAGAGAGAGAGAGAGAGAGAGAGACCGTAAGCGTTCTACAGCACATGCGAAGGGCAGAGAACAGCTTTTGGGAGTCAGTTCTCCCCTTCCAATGCAGGTTTCAGCGATTCAACTCAGGTCATCTCACTGGCCCAGACCTTCCCTCTCTTAGGTTGTTTCTATCAGGTATTTAGTCACAGTACCATAAAGGTAATTAATACACTCATCCCACATGGAAAGCTTGCTCCACTCCTCAGCTACCAATCCACAGTCCATTCTCCTTTCATCATTCCCACAGGTGTGTACTTTGAGCATTGGACAAGCCAACCCCTGCACTAGCCCCCAAATCCCTTGGATCTCTTGAATCCCTTTGGACTTAAAAGTCTTCAGGACAACAAAAAGCAGAACTGACTGATGGTAATCATGACCACTGGGGCCCAGCTCACAACACTGCTAACAGGAGCCACTCTTGGAAGACCACACTGTGGAGATGCAAAGCTTGCTGGGGAAGGGAAGTTTGTGCTAATTAGTTATGACCACAGAGGTCAGTCACCAGCACACCCAGCAAGATAGGCTTGATACAAAGCAGCAAAGCAGTGCCAAGGGCAGAAAGCCGTGGTGAAAAGGGGTGCTGGGAGTTATGAGCCACAAGCACTGCACTGAAGGAGCAAGTTTATGGTGCAGGAACAGAATACACAAGCTCTGTGATCTGCAGGATCTGGAAATGAGGAAGACTCTTGGTCATGTGGAACATTCTTTGGTGACTACCTCTGTAATTGCCTACCTGAGGCTGCAACTGGAGGTGCCCGTGGGTGTCATGTAAATACCAGAGATGCGGGCGTGGGGCTGCTTTCTGAAGAGAGAGTAGGGGCTGTGGCAAATAGGACAGCACACACGTCACTGAAAAACATCCAGGTGCACATTTTTAAGATGCCATGTAGGTTACACAAGACAGAAACTGGGCCAAATGTACCACTGAGGCATCCCACCTCTGGGCTTCATGGTGTGAGCAGCCTATCCCAGGACTGACGCAGAGGGTAATGGACATGAGTGGCCTCTTCCTGAAGAGTACAGTGATCTCGTGGGCTGTTATGGGTCTGGCATGGAAAAATGATATGGCTTCATCAGCTACAGCTCAGTTAGTGATCAATCAAGGATCACAGCAGTTCCTGTGGCTCCAGAGAGTTCTAGAAGATCATCTGGGCAGTCTAGAACAAGATGTCTGGCATCTTCCTGCTCGGTCACTAGGAGTTACTGATGGCTTCCTATCTGGAAGGTTGTGCTATTGTAGTATGCCATGTTATAGATAATCTTAATTGACAAGTTGACTGGCTTTACAACCTCCATGGAAACACACTTCTGGGTATATCTGTGAGGCTGTTTCCAGAAAGACTTAACTGAAGAGGTGAGATCCACCATTAATGGAGAAGGAATTCCAGGCTAAATAAAAAGTAGAAAGTGGCCGGGCGTGGTGGCGCATGCCTTTAATCCTAGCACCTGGGAGGCAGAGGCAGGCGGATCTTTGTGAGTTCAAGGCTGGCCTGGTCTACAGAGCGAGTTCCAGGACAGCTGGGGCTATAGGGAGACCCTGTCTCAAAAGACCAAAAAAAAAAAAAAAAAGTAGAAAGCAAGCTGAACACCAGCATTCTTCTCTCTGCCTCCTGAGTGTGGATGGAATGTCAGCAGCCACCTCAAGACGTTGCTTCTGTGCTTCCCCTGTCATGCTGGACTGTGCCTTCAAACTGTGAGCCAGAACATGCCATCTTCTGTAAGTTGCCTTTTTCAGGTATTTTGTCACAGTAACTAGAAAAGTTAAACTAAAGTTACCAAGTTACCTTTAGTTAAACTAAAGGTACCAAGGAGTAGAGCATTGCTGTGATAAACCTGACCGCTTTAAACCTTTGGAACTGATTTTCAGGAGGAATGTGGAAGAGTTTGGAGTATGGGCTAGAAAAGCACAGAAATGCTGTAAGAGTAGATTAATGGTCCATTCCAGTGGGAGTTCAAATGACCAGAATGCCAAGAGAAATGTGAACAATGGAGGTCCAGCTTGTGAGATTTCAGAAGGAAGCAAAGAGCCTATCAAAAACTGAGCTGGATGCCATTCATGCTGAGAACTTGAATGGGCCTGGATTCAAAACTAATGGACTAATTCGTGTCAGCTTACAGTACAGTCCTTCATCAGGAGAAGCCAGAGCAGGAGCTCAAGCAGAAACCTGGTGGCAGAAATTGCAGTACAGACCACAGAGGAATGCTGCTGACAGCTTGCTCCTCTGGCCTGTCTTCAGCCTCCTTTCTTTTACAACCCAGGACCATCTGCCCAGGGATGGCACCACCCATAGTAGGCTGGGCCCTCTCACATCACTCACCAAACAAGAAAATGCCTCACAGAGATGTTCACGGGCCAATCTGTTAGAGAGAATTGCCTGATAGAGGTTCCTTCTTGCCAGGTGTGTCAACTTGACAGCTGAATCTATCCAGCACAGAGAGCCACACGGGGAGAAGCAAGATATTAAGAAAAAAAACAACAAAAAACTGTTCATCTTTGGCACCATGCCAGGCATGCTGCTCTCCATTCAGTGTCATCAGTGTGGTTTCTTATTTCATCCTGCTTCTTCTCTTACCATCAGCTTCAGAGTCTACAAGTCTGTCATCCAAGCTGTGCAGAAGTCAGAAGAGGGCCAGCCATTCAATCCTACCTGGATGTGGACATCGCCCTGTGTGCAGAAGCTTTCCACAACTACAGGAACGCCACAATGGTACACGTCAACAGGGCCCTGAAACTCATCATTCATCTCTTTCTCATTGAAGACCTGGTCGACTCCTTGAAGCTGGCAGTCGTCATGTGGCTGATGACTTATGTTGGTGCTGTTTTTAATGGAATTGCTTTTCTGATTCTGCCTGAGCTGCTCATTTTCAGGGTCCCCATTGTCCAAGAGAAGTTTAAGACCCAGATTGATTACTATATTGGCATCACCAGGATCAGACCAAGTCGATTGCTGAAAAGACCCAAGCAAAACTTCCTGGAATCACCAAAAAAGGGCAGAACAAGCACATGGAAGCCCAAGTGCAGCAGTTACTGAAATGCCACCTAATAGTTATGACGTCGTCATTTGTACCGTGAAGGAACTTGCTCAGCGTCAGCTTGAGCCTACATTCCAACTTGGTTTTCTTTCATTTGGTGACTTCTCCCATCCTTCCCCTTTCCCCTCAGTATCAAGCACAAGAAGTATTGGACTGAAAAGAACAGATATCTTAGAATCCAAAAGAATAAAGAATGAGGGGCTGGAGAGATGGCCTAGTGGTTAAGAGCGCCGACCGCTCTTGCAGAGGACCCGGGTTCAATCCCCGGCACCCACATGGCGGCCGAGAACCATCTGAAACTCCAATTCCAGGAGAACTCCAGTTCCAGGGGAATCTGACGCCCTCTTCTGACCTCCGCGGCATTGCACGACACGGGTGCACAAACTTGCACGCAGACAGTACATTCACACATACAGAAATAAATAAAAATTAATAAAAAAAAAAGAATAAAGAATGAATCAAACTAATAGAATTAATCAGACCTTAATGGTGGTGGAGATTTTACCTGTAGCACAAAGGGGAAAGAGAGAGAACACATCTCTTGCATCCTTTGTCCATCTTACACAGCTCCCATTATAATTTTGCCCTTTTTTAAGCCAATTTTTTGAAGCTTTGTGCATTTCATACAAAATTTCCCAATCAAGTCCAGACCCATTCCCCTTCCTTGCCCCCCCCCTCCAGAGCTCACGCATTCTGCCAAACATGTTTTTCATCTTTTTCTCAGTCTCTTTTAAAATTTTAGATGCAAAAGTTTACTGTTTCAGGCAGAAGTTCACCGTTTCAGTCAGTTCTTTGACTCAGTCTGTTGTTGTTATTGTTATTGTTGTTCTTACAATTTGCATCATTCCAAAATATGCAGATTTGCATACCACACATATATCAAGATTATGACATCATAGTTTTTAGCATCTTTAGCTTATGATTTCTTCTTATTATTGTTTTTTTCTTTTTTAGGCTGAAAGATGTCATGTTTTCCTTAAGGAATTGTTTGAAGGCTCCTACTTGGCAAGCCCAAACACCCATCAATCCTGCCCTTGTGTTCCACACTGGGATCTTCCCTTCCCATGGTCACCAAATGAGGTCCAGTATGCACCGCGTCCTGTCTTGATCTACTTGTACTGGTCTCCGTGATACAGTCTGGGTAGTCTAACAATGGCAGTCTATACTCTGAAGAGGCTGAAACCCCAGTAGTTGCTCAGTCCACAAGCTGGATGTCTCAGCAGTCCCCATCTGGCACTGAAGGTTTGGAGGATTCTTGAAGAGACATGAGTCTTCAATCCATATTGGAAGGTTGAAAAGCTGTGTCTCATGTCTTTGAAGGATGGCAAAAAAGTGGCAGCCACAGGGTAGCTGCACTTGCCAGTAAGAATTGAAGACAGGCTAAACAATTGTGCTTTTCTTTTCTTTTTGTCTTTTTACTAAGATCTCAAGTTTTATACATGAAGTAAAATTTCTCAGGCCTTACTGATTATTTATTTCTGGTTATACTTCCTTTTGGATGTTTAAGGCCACACAGTAAGCCCAGATTAACCAAGGTTTTTGATTTCTCTAGGTGAATTGAAGATCTGGTCCTCAGAGATCACTCAGGTTTTGGAGGGGGAGGGAGCCCCTGGCTCCTTTTGGCTTTTCATTTACTAGTTCCATCCACTCGAGGACAAAGTCAGGTCTTATTAGACCAGGCTTCCCTTTTTGAAGCATGAGCAGAATTTCCCCTTTATAGACTGGACACTGGCTGAAGTCCCATTAGTGGATCTCCAAGACCTCCCTGCACAGGAAGACTGGTGACTCACATTTGCAGGACATTTCAAGAGATGCTCCCATGCATAGTCCCCTGGGACTTAGTTGACGTCTGAGGGCAAGGAACAAAGTTATCCCTTAAGTCTCTCAGCCAAATTGGTATGGACATTAAGTATGGTTGTTAAGCATCCAGAAAAGCTGTTACACCAGCCTGATACTTTTAACTGCTATATAATTATTTTAGAAAAGGCTTGAACCTGGGGCTGGAGAGATGGCCTAGTGGTTGAGAGCATCGACTGCTCTTGCAGAGGACCCGGGTTCGATCCCCAGCACCCACATGGCAGCTGAGAACCATCTGTAACTCCAATTCCAGGAGAACTCCAATTCCAGGAGAACTCCAGTTCCAGGGGAATTTGACACCCTCTTCCGACCTCCGTGGCATTACATGACACGGGTGCACAGACCTGCATGCAGACAGTACATTCATATAAATAAATAAATAAATAAATAAATAAATAAATAAATAAATAAATAAAAATTTAAAAAATAATAATAAAAAGGCTTGAACAAAAGCTCAAGCAGCATTGTATAAAGCGGTTAAGAGCACCGACTGCTCTTACAGAGGACCCGGGTTCGATCCCCAGCACCCACATGGCGGCCGAGAGCCGTCTGAAACTCCAATTCCAGGAGAACTCCAGCTCCAGGGGAATCTGAGACCCTCTTCTGACCTCCGCGGCATTGCACGGGTGCACAGACTTGCATGCAGGCAGTACATTCATACACATACAGAAATAAATAAAATTAATAAAAAAAAAAAAAAGAAATACTAAGAAGCATTCCCATAAAATAAATACTGTGATTAGACACAATATCATGACAAACTAGTTTTTTTCTCATTCTTTTGATTTTATATTACTCTAATATATGCATACATACCTTCCATCCATATACCAAAAATTCCTAACTCTGAAAATAAATGGTAGGTTAATTCTAGAACTTGTTAAGGGATTCACAATATAAGAGCACAGTTGTTTTCAGATCACAAGGAATATGACATTAACATTGCTCAGTTTGCCTTACAACTAGGTACTTGGTGCTAGCATCCACAGATGAGGGATACCATTCCTCTTTTGTTTTTCTGGGACTGTGTTACTTCACTTAGCATGATATCTTCTAGCTCCATCCATTTACCTGCAAAATTCATGATGTCATCTTTCTTTACAGCTGCATAGAACTCCATTGTATAAATGTACCACATTTTCTCTAACCAATCGTCAGTTGAGGAGCACTTAGGTTGGTTCCAGCTCTTCATTATTGTGAAGAGAGCTGCAATCAACATGGTTGTGCATGTATCTCTGTGGTAGGATGAGTCTTATGGGTATATACTCAGGTGTGGTATGACTGGGTCAGGTGGTAGGCTCATTTTGAGTCTTTTAAGCGTTCTCCACATTGCTTTCCATAGTCGCCCTTATTTTTAAGTTAAGAAATAATGACTAACTTATGAAGAAGTAGTTTGCAGCAGTAGTGGGTCCTTTCATTGGGTGTGTGTGGCACTGAACTCCCACCTCCCGCCTCATGCTGTAAGCAGCTTATAATATTCCTCCTCTTTCTTAAGGATAGACCTTTCAACTCTGAGTAACCTACAGTGTTAATTCCCTAGTAGTAATTCCCTAGTCCCAGAATGCCATCTAAGAAGTAATGGTGGGATGAGGGGGAAGGCAGCCGTCCTCCCTCTGCTGCTCCTCTTAGGGTTGGGAGGGCGGTGTCCAAGCCCTCTGTCTAGGACACCTAGACAGTTTGAGTGTTGGTTTTAGAACTCATTCTAGAATGTGTTTTTCCCTGTTCCCTCCCCACCTTACCTCAAGTTTAATAAATATGGTTGTGCTTTTCTTATTATGAAATAAATGTCTGTAACTGCTGTAAAAAAAAAAAGTGCAGCTTGGCAGGTAAACGATCTAATTTGAACTGCAGAGAAGGATGCTGAGAAAGTAGCTATAAGTGGATCTTGGCACCACTAAAAAGAAACCACTGAGGTTGGGCGTGGTGGCGCACGCCTTTGATCCTAGTACTTGGGAGGCAGAGGCAGGTGGATCTCTGTGAGTTCAAGGCCAGCCTGGTCTACAGAGTGAGTTCCAGGCTGGCTGGGGCTACAGGGAGACCCTGTCTCACAAACAACAACAAGAAAGAAAGAAAGAAAGAAAGAAAGAAAGAAAGAAAGAAAGAAAGAAAGAAAGAAAGAAAGAAAGAAAGAAAGAAACCTCTGCTCTGCATTAGGACAACAGAAAAGTGCTTGAGGGCAATACTCACCCACAGAAGACTCCATCTTGTGAAAACCCAAATTCATTTGGAAAATCCTAAACTGAGACTGTTTTAGAAGGGGTTCCCTGATCAAAAACAACCACCCAGAGAAGTGTTTCCCCAGGTCAGCACACAGAAGCTACTGCAACTGTGGTTCAAGAGATCAGGCTATGTCTCACACTGATAGCAGAACCTGGCAGCACATTCAAGTTCTAGGTTGTTATAGAAAGCTGTAGAGGGCAGGCAATGTGAGGCAAGATCAGTATCCCTGACAGGGGTCTCTGAGAGGCCATTGCATGGAACTTGAAAGTGAAGCTTAAATGTCACTGGAGGGCCCAGGAAAGCTGCAAGCATGGAATACAGGTGGCCCAAGAGAGAGGCTATGTGTGGGGCAGGCATCAGAGGAACAGGGCTGCCTAAATCCTCTGGAATCTGTTGATTCCGTCATGAGCTCTAGATGCTGGATATGAAATTGCAAGATTTGTATCTGGGGGCTGGAAAGATGCTCATCAGTTAAGAATACTGCTGAGATCTCCCGAGACCACCTCAGGCAAGTGCAGGTAGGTGGACAGCAGCTGAGTGCTTCAGCAAGGCTGATTGTTGATTGATTTCATCTAGTTAATCCATTAATCCAGTTGTTTTTGGCTTGATTGGCTTTTGTGGCTGTAGGGGCAGAGTTATCCTCCCAGCTGGTATTAAAGGTAGGGTCGTGTTAGTCTCCACCTGAGATCTCCCGAGACCAGCTCAGGCAAGTGCAGGTGCCGGGGCACGGGCTAAAGAGCCCACCCACAGTCGGTCCGTCATCGTCTCCTGTCCATCCCCCCCACCCCACCCCCCCACCCCACCAACTGAGATTACGAGGGCATCTGAAGGAGGCAAGCAAAGCAAGCCTTCAACACAGTGAAGAGGCATTTAGGACCTACATTGGAATACAGGCAAGGAGAAGCTCACATGCCAGGAACACGAAGAAGAGACAACACAGGAAAGGGGCAGGATAATCCCGCATCAAGCTCTACCAACCCTATGGAAGATTCCTACAGTGGGATCCCTCTGGGGATGGCCCAGGACACAGATATCAAAAACACAATTGGGAACATATTTAAAGAACTACAACATTATAAAGAGCAAATCAAAGAACGAAGAAAAGAGAATGAAGAACTCAAGAAGGACCTAGAGAGAGAGAATG
>VZQC01001084.1:387702-429189 GCA_009823505.1 Rhizomys pruinosus | reverse complement strand
CAAGGCCAGCCTGGTCTACAGATTGAGTTCCAGGACAGCTGGGGCTACAGGGAAACCCTGTCTCGAAAAGACCAAAAAAAAAAAGAGTACTGCTCTTGCAGAGGACCCAGGTTCCATTCCCAGCACCCACATGGTGGCCAACAGCTATTTGTAAATCCAGTTCCAAGAGATCACTCTCCCTCCTCTGATTGCTGCAGGCATTGTATGACATGAGTACACTTACATACATGCAGGCAATACATTCATAACACACAAAATACTCTGTGTGTGTGTGTGTGTGTGTGTGTGTGTGTGTGTGTCTTTTGAGACAGGGTTTTCCTTTAGCGCCAGCTGGCCTTGTAACTCACTATGTAGAACAGGCTGACCTTGATCTCACAGAGATCCCCCTGCGTCTGCCTCTGGAGTGCCGGGATTAAAGTCATGCACCACCATACCCAGCAGTAAAGTATTTTTTAATCCACTCAAACAAACAAAAAAACAAAAAAAAAAAGAGTTGTTATCTGCCCTGATAGGTCTTAGTCTCACTTGATTCAGTCTTTCTTTGCTACACCCCATCCCTCCCTTTCCTAACAGCGATGTTTAACTCTGTGGCATTTGTTTCATTTTTTAATAGGGGCTCATTGTTGACAGTTTACCTCGAATCTCGTAAGCTTTGGACTTCAGATTTTTAAATATTGTTGGGACTATTAAAGACTGTGTGGATGTTTAAAGATGGTCTAAATGTATTTTACATTATGAGGTGAAAATGAGACTTTGAGGAGCATGAGCAATTAGTATTTAAAGTGATTTGTTTGTCAATTTGACAAGGGGTGTTGTTACAGTTGATCTTCATTGTGAACCTCACTAGATTTAGGATCACCATGGGCACCTATTTCTGGATATGTCTCTGAGACTTTTTTCAGAAAGGTTTAACTGAAGAGGGAAAGTCCATCCTGAATGTCGGTGGCACCACGGATGGAGTAGGGTTGTGCACTGAACAAGAGGAGAAGGCGTGCAGCATTCATCTTCCTGCTTCCTGACTGCTGATGTAATGTGACCGGCCACCTCACACTCCTTCCACCATTCCATCCTTGACATGATAGACTGTCCCTTCATACTGTGAGACAAAATAAACCCTGTCTTTCTTAAGTTGTTTTTTAAAATATTTATTTATTATTTTTATTTTATGTGTATGGGTCTATTGCCTGCAAGAGAACCCGTGTCATATAGTGCTTGTGGAGGGCAGAAGAGGATGTCAGATCCCATGGAACTGGAGTTATGGATGGTTGTTAGCTGCCATGTGGGTTCTGGGAACCAAACTCCATCCTCTGCAAGAGCAGCCAGTGCTCTTAACCAGTGAACCATCTCTCCAACCCCTTTAGTTTGTTTTTGCCAGGTATTTTGTCATAGCAACTAGAAAAGTAACTAATACGTCTCATTACCATAAAACTCCCCAATTTCCTCCTGTCTACCCCTTGGCTTCTATTCCCGATTCCTTCTTTCTCCCCACCCTTACTTGTTTTGACATGGGGTCTTGCTATGTTTCCCATGTTGGCCTGAAAGTCCTGGAAGCAGATGACTAATCCTCTTGCCTCAGCCTTTTCAATAGATGGGACTGTAGGTGTGTTGCCAGCGTGTCTGGCTTTTACATGACTCCTATTGCTTCATAGTGCCCACTGATGCATGCCAAGTCTTGCCTCATGGCTTCTGCATTCTCTGGGTATCTGTCAGCTCTGTCTCCTGGGTGGGCCAGTCAACATCTCTCTACTTAGCACCCTTGCTTGAAGTGGATTTCCTGGCTACTAGATTGCCTGGAAATAGCTGTTTGGGGTCCAGTAAATGTCTCATGGACTAGACTTGGTCACCTGGTACATAGCATGGGAGTATCTCTTGATTATTCTTGGATAAGTGCTTGCTCAGAATATCATGTTTATCTTATAACATTGGTTATTTTAAACAATAATATATTCACGGTACTCTTTTAAGAAGCCAGGAAAAATCAATTAAAACAAATATATTAAATACAAATTTGGCTCTTAGACATATAAGTGAAGCTACTTGAAATTTATATTATTTATCTATAAATCAGGGTTGTCTTTGGCCATAACAGAATATCAATTGGGGTAGCAAAATAAAATGTATTCTTCATAAGAAGAACAGAGAGCCAGGTATGGTGGAGCACACCTTTATTTATTATTTTTTAAAATTATTTATTTATTTTTTTATGTGTATGAATGTACTGTTTGCATGTAGGTTTGTGCACCCATTTTGTGCAATGCTGTGGAGGTCAGAAGAGGGCGTCAGATTCCCCTGGAACTGGAATTAAAGACGGCTCTTAGCAGCCATGTGGGTGCTGGGGATCAAACCCAGGTCTTCTGTAAGAGCAGTCAGTGCTCTTAACCGCTAGGCCATCTCTCCAGCCCCGGTGCACACCTTTATTCCCAGCACTTGGGAGGCAGAGGCAGGGGGATCTCTGTGAGTTCGAGGCCAGCCTAGTCTACATAGCGAGTTCCAGGATAGCTAGGGCTGCAGTGAGACCCTGTCTCAAAAAGAAACCACCCCCCCAAAAAAATCAGAGGAACTCAGGCATGATGACCCATGCTGTAATCCCAGGCAGACTCAGGAGGCTGAGCAGGAGGGAGGACCATGAAATTAAGGCCAGCAAGACTGTGTCACAACAAAAATCAAACAAAATGCACAGGTGATTATCAGCATTGATTCAATAGCTCTGTGATGTTAGGGCAACCATCTTTTAGATTCCTTTTGCTTGTGCCTCATGGTTCCCAGTTTACTGCTGCAGATCCACCACTGCCATTTACGTTCAAGGAAGACAAGGATAATGTCAGAAAGTTTTCTAAGAACCCACCCACCTCTACTAGCAGATTTCCTATGAATAGCTCATTGGTCTGGCTGGTGCCTCCTTAGCTGCAAGGCAGGATGGGAGATTGAATATCTAGCTTTCCAACTGGATTGACAGCATCTTTTTTTTGTGCATAGGGTTGTTTTCATGTGGGGCTCAGGGTAAGATAACAGAACTAGCAAACCAAAAAGCTTAGATATGAATATGGCCTCCATCACTTACTAACTCTAAAAGCAACTCACAGCATTCAGTGTTGTGTAATGGAAAGGGAGTATGTAATGTCTGTCTAACTGGGGGGAGGGGGAGAGAGACACTACTGTGAGGACTAAATACAATGGTGTATTTATGTCTCCTGGCCGGGAACAGACACCCCCAGAGACTCACTATTGTATATGATGTGCTGTGTTCTGTCAGATGGGCTTATGCTGTGTGGACACAGAATAGAAGACAGTAGAGCCTGAAGGTCAGGAGCACAAGACCCTAGGTCAGAGGACTGGGTCCAGATGTCTCTGCTACTTACTAGCTGTGGAGGTCTCCAGTATCAGTTCCCTTCTCTGCTAACTAGAAGTAATAAAAGAGCATGCCTCATAGGGGGGTATCAGGAGGAAGAGATGCACCCACGGATGACAGAACCTACATCTGGCACAAAGCAACAGCCACACTACATGCCAGCTATTATTGATATTGATTCCATTATTTTGTCTGTTTGCCAGAACTAAAAGAGAAAGTGCATTGTCATCAAAACTCTTTAAAACAGAGTTGTTTTCAATCCTGTAAAATGCATGTAGTGTATATCATGGCCACAGCAACACAGTCCGGTGTGTGTGTGTGTGTGATGGTGGAGGGGGCGGTTGGGACTGCGCCTGCCTTGGATTCAGACGAGAGGGTTCAAAAAATTTGAGGAGGGTGGTGTCTTTTTGAGACATGTCTCCCATAGCCTCAGCTGGCCTGGAACTCACTATGTAGACCAGGCTTAGCATTGAACTCACAGCAATCCTCCTGCCTCTGCCTGCCCTGTGCTAGAATTAAGGTGTGAGCCACTACAGTCAGCTGAAAGCAATTTTTTTTAAGTCAGAAAGTTGGTCTGCTTTTCATTATCACCCTGTGCCAACATTTCTACACTGTAAGACAAAAAACAGCTCCCCTCAAAAAACTTCCTTGCTGACATTCTCAGGAATCGCTGCAGTTTCTGCTGGGTGTTAATACAGCTCTGGAAGCCTTCAGGGCACACGTTGTATTAGTTACTTTTCTTGTTGCTGTGACAAAATGTAACTAATGCAACTTGAAGATGGAAAGCTTTATTTGGGCTCTGGTTTGAGGGTACAGTCTGTCATGGCAGGGGCTGCATGGTGACAGGAGCTTGAGGCAGCTGGGCACTTTGCCTCTTCAGTCAGAAAACACAGAGAGATGAATGGCGGTACTCAGCTCACTTTCTCCTTTCCATTTAGTTCAGTGGATGGTCCCACTTGTGTGTATTCTTTTGGCAGAAGCACTTAAAAGCAGTTACCTGACAGCCTTGACCCCTGCTGTCTCTCACAGACCTGTGAAAGTCTGGACTGTCCTTTGATCTCTCAGGAAAGAACTTTGATCCAGATTTTAGCCTGAGGTTCCCTTGTCCCAATTACCTGCCCCAGCCCCCAATTGTCCTGTCCCATGCCTGGGTTAGTATATAAGCCTTGAGTTCCAACATTAAAGTCTATTCCCTGGGGCTTTCTCTGAGTCCATATCTGTATGTCTGTATGTCTGTATGTCTTTTCATTTATCTTTCCTCTGAGTCCATGTCTGTATGTATGTCTATGTCTGTATGTCTTTTCATTTATCTTTCCTCTGAGTCCATGTCTGTATTTATGTCTGTATGTCTGTATGTCTTTTCATTTATCTTTCTATTTCATCAGTAAAATCTCTGGTGGTCTCTTTCCTCTCCTTGCCAGAGCTAAGCCTAGAGACTGTCAGCCTGCAGGCAGGAGACAGTCTTGGAGCTATGCCAAGGAGAGAAGAACAACAAACAGCATGTGGATGTCAGCCACCCGTGTATAAAAGAATATTCAGACGATGGTAAACTCCGACACCCACTCACATTAAGGGTGGGTCTTTCTGCTTCAGTAAACCTTTCTGAAAGCACCATCATAAGCACGCCCAGAGGTATAGCCCCCAGGTGATTCCAAATGCAGTCAGGTAGACCATGAAGATGAAGTATTGCATTTATCTCTATTTATCCTTGGATAAGCATCATATTCTCCTGAAGAACACTGAGTTACAGAGCCTGCCTCTGACACAGGCAGACTCTGTGTAACAGTTTGAATTTGGTGTAGCTGGCTCTTGAGCACACTGCCATCTGTGCAGTCCTTCAAATTCCTGACAGTAACCTGTAGACTCAGTCCAGAAGAACTCAGTGACTACAAAGACCATGACTTGAGATTGAGTCAGTTCTGGGTGACTTTGGTTGAGGGGAAATAACTTGTATTGAAGTTAAAATAGCTAACAGAGCAAACTATGAGGTATGATACAGTCACATTAGTAAGCTTTCTGTCCTTGTGACAAAATACCTGAGACAATCTACTTAAAAGGAAGTTTATTTGACTCACATTCTTGGTGGTTTCAAAGCTTGGTCACTTTAGACCATTGGTGAGACATTACACCACAATGGTGGGAATGTATGATAGCTCTCTCAAAAGACCAGGAAGTAGAAGGAGAGAGGTAGGGGTCCTGGCCCCAGAGCCTCCTTCAGAAGCATAGCCTGTGACCTGGCCCTGCCTCAACTAGTGTCAAAAGGGGGTGAAATGATCTTCAGCACATGGGGCTGGGAGAGACATTTAAGATCTAAACCATGATGGTGACTGTTCTTCCTTACCAGCATGGGAATTGTTCTGAGATCCTCAGTGGAGTTTGAATGCAACAGTTTTCCTATGAGTACACTGTGGTTTGGTAAGCATCTCCCAAAGAGTTGTATATTAAAACCATGGTCCCCGGCCCAGGGCACAGTTGACAGTGGGGGACCCTGAAGAGAGCAGGTCTAGTGGGAGGTTTTAGGTCCCTGGGGGAGGGGATGCTCTAGAAAGGAATAATGAGATCGCAGCCCCTTCCTGTTCCTTTTGTTTTTCTTTCCCAAACTCTTTAATGGACTCTGGCAAAGTGGCTCAGCAGGTAAAGACACTTGCCACTAAGCCTGGTGACCTGAGTTGGAGCTCCAGGACCAACATGTGGGAAGAGGGAACTGAGAAAAATAACATCTACAAGGTGTCCTCTGACCTCCACACCTGGGCCAGGGAAGCAGGTACCCTCCCATGTGCAAATAAATAAATATTAAACATGCCCACCACCAATTGCAGAAACTCACTTTTGTCCAAGCTAAAAAAGTCTCTCAAACCATTTTGAAATGGTGCTTGCTGATTTGACAGGATACAAAGACCAGGTAGGTCTCTCTCTCTCCTGTTTGCTACATTTGAGAGTGGCAATTTCTGGACCAAGCAGTGACTGATACCTAAGTGCTAACACCGCTGGGAAAGACCAACGGTGGGCAAAATCCTTACACTATATAATGTTCTGCGGGCTTGTAAGGTTAATTGTTTACACTTAATCAGGTTGGCCTCCACAATCCTGTGGAAGATGAAATAGGTTAAAAAAAAAAAAAAAAGACAGGAAGAAAGAAGGAGGGGGGGATTCCTGGGTGCTCTATTTTCAAGGTCATAGTGAAATGCCAGTGAAGGGCAGATCTTTTCTTCTCAGCGGGTGCTAGGTCATGTTGAGAACACACTCATGCTGAAGCTTGGGCTGAGCTCTGTTTGTGAAAGTGTCTGTTCTCAGACAGGGCAGCACACTCCTCTACAGTCTTCCCCATACTCACACTACCCAGCTACCTCAGCTATCTTGTCCAGGTTTGAGCTTAACTGGTCCGGCCTGGGGAGGATAAGGGGCCTGGGCGTGCTAGCAACAGTGCAATCTTCATGAGCTGGAGGGCTGGCCCTTCTTTTCAGATAGCGAATGAGTTGATCTTGTGGAATTCCCTGTATTCATGTGGTAGATTCAAGTTTTATGAAATATGAAGTGGAGGAATCTCTATCTCCTTGGGACTTCAGGCCTATCAGTTTGTGTCTTAAGATCCCATTGTTACCTGGTTGTTGTGGCACATGCCTTAACTCCCAGTACTCAGAGACAGAGGAGGGAGGATCTTTGTGAGTTCAAAGCCACCCTGGTCTACATAGGGAGTTCCTGGATAGCTGGGCCTACAGGGAGACCCTGTCTCGAAATAAATAAATAAATAAATAAATAAATAAATAAATAAATAAATAAAAGGTCCCATTGCTTTCTGTGGCAGACAGACTCACTGATAGCTGCCTTATCTGTCACCAGGGCTTCCTCACCTGGCTTTCTACACAGCACCTTTCCCTTCGTCACTGGCTTTTGGAGTTTCAGGAGGCCCCTGAGCAGGTTTGTGAAGTGACATGGGTACCTAAGGCTGCAGGGAAGAGCAGGCATCTTTCTGTGCTCCAGATCCCACTGGGGACAGTGCTGGCTAGCCTGGGCTTCTCTCCTGACTTCTCTTGCACCCTGCCCTGCATAGACATGGGTTAAGAGCTGGTGCAACTGGCTAGTCCCACTTCTCAATCCATATCGGCCCATTTTTGCCCACCAGATCCATCAGTTGCCTCACTGCTTTCTCCCAGTAGCATGCACCCCATCCCAACCATCACTCTCAAAGCTGCTCAAAGAAAAGCTTGTCTCCAGGTTCCACTTCCAATGTGAAATAGAATCATAGATATTTCTTAAGTTGGCTTCCATGAGGTAAGTGGCCTCTCTCCTCGGTCACTTGCTCCCATCACTGTGATTCCCTGCCTTATCAAAGGCCTAGCATGGAAACAGATGACCACAGCCTGAAGCCTCTGAGACCGTGAGCTGAAAGAGATGAGCACGGCCTGAAGCCTCTGAGACCGTGAGCTGAAAGAGATGAGCGCAGCCTGAAGCCTCCGAGACCGTGAGCTGAAAGAGATGAGCACGGCCTGAAGCCTCCGAGACCGTGAGCTGAAAGAGATGAGCACGGCCTGAAGCCTCTGAGACTGTGAGCTGAAAGAGATGAGCGCAGCCTGAAGCCTCCGAGACCGTGAGCTGAAAGAGATGAGCACGGCCTGAAGCCTCCGAGACCGTGAGCTGAAAGAGATGAGCACGGCCTGAAGCCTCCGAGACCGTGAGCTGAAAGAGATCTTTCCTCCATTAAGCTGTTTTTCTCAGGTATTTTTGTCCCAGTGATGGAAAAATAGGAGCATGTTCTTGAAGGAGATGCTGAGACCTCTTGCCAGCCCCAATGCAGTGAGTAGTTCTGCTCTGTCACATGCTTTTTGTCAGGACAGAACGAGGTGGAGGCAACTCACCAGAGACCTAAACCTCTAAAAATGTGAGCCAAGAGAAAGCCTTCCTCCTTATGAGTAGAATATCTCGGATAATTTGTCACAGCAGTAACAACCTGGTGAACACGTTCCACAACACACTGCAGATGTTGAGTTGTTTTGTTAGATTGTTTATGTGTTTATTTGTTTGTTTTATGAGACAGAGCCTCACCCTACAGACCAGCCTGGCTTTGAACTCACACAATTCTGCTTCCCAAGTGCTAGAATTATAGGCATGAGCCAACACACCTGCCTAGCCACCACATCTGCCTATCTTTGTTAGATTCTAAACATATTCTATGAGGTTAAGAGCATAGAGAAAACTCAGTGTTGTGCCAGCCATATGCCTTTGGCAAGGGCCTAAGCCTCTTTAAACACAAGTTTTCTCATCCACGCCAAAGCCTAGCTGAGAGGGGAAACAAGAGGATGATGTGTCCACGCCAGGGAAGTTGTTGAAATGTAAGCCGTTAGAATACTAGCAACTACTAATTTTATTTTTTATTATTTACTTATTATTTTTATTTTATGTGTATTAGTGTATTGCTTGCATGTATGTAAGTGCACCTGTACTGTGCAATGCCCATGGAGATCAGAAGAGGGCATTCTGGAACTGGAGTTATGGAAGGTTGTTAGCTGCCATGAGAATGCTGGGAATTGAACCCTCTTCCTCTGGAAGAGCATCCAGTGCTCTTAATGGCTGAAGCATCTCTCTAGCCCCTTATTAATCTTCTTACCGGTGTGTGGGGCTGGTTGTGGTGGGTGGGGATGATGCAGGTTATCATGGTACAACTGCCACAAGGCAGCTTTGCAGTTCTACTGGGTCAGGAACCAGAGCTTTGGGCTTTAGCCCTGTTTTCTGGTAACCTGGGTTGGGTCACTATGTTACAGGGACATTCAGCAAACAGTGATGGGGTGCTGTCCTCCTTCTGGTTGTGATGGGCACTGTTAGAGAAATGGTCCCTACCCTCCAGGGTCTTGCTTTCTGGAAGGAAACAGGTGGAGATACTAAGATCACATAGCAGGTGCTATTGCGGACATATTGTGGAAATAGAGAAATGGGTCCTTGGTGCTAAAAGACCTTACAGTGTTATGGTAGTCAAGGACCTTGGAGCAGGAAGAGCTTTAAGACTGGAGATAGAATGAAGATATACAGGGGAGTGGTCACCCAGAATGGAAGTCTTTGTCCCGCTGGGTGTGGTGGTGCACGCTTTTAATCCTAGCACTTGGGAGGCAGAGGCAGGTGGATCTTTGTGAGTTTAAGGCCAGCCTGGTCTTCAGAGTGAGTTCCAGGACAGCTGGGGCTACAGGGAGACCCTGTCTCGAAAAGACCAAAAAAAAAAAAGAAGTCTTTGTTCCTCCAGGTTGTCACATTTCTGCAGCCTTTGCGATTCCAGTTATCTTAAACCACTTGCTTGAATACTACTTATGTGCTATCTGCTTCTCTGTCACGGGGTTGTGTGCTATCCACTCTTTTTTCTCATGGGTATAAGAAGGCCCTCAAAACTCTGTTGGGGACTGATCCCTGTATGGAACGATCGCTGGGTTCCACTCATGCTATTGGGTTAGGCACTATCGTGAAATAAACTCCCTCTCCTCGCCTAACTTTGGCTTTGATCTCATGATTTTCCCACAGCAGTGGCCTACAGAGCCCTGGTCCTGCATAGAGGGACCCTCGCTAGCATCTGTGGAACATATATGCACCTCTCTACCTTGGGGTTCTGAGTCGAAGCCCACAAAAGCAAGCATGTCTTGAGTCCTCTGACAGTGGCGCCTTCTCCTTGCTCCCCCTGAGAAGTTTCCATGGTGATAATCGGGGCCGGGGGGGCCCCTTTGTCCAGTTGTGCACATGCTCTAAGGGGAGGGTGACTGCCAGCTCTGCTCAGCATCCTCACAGGAAACAGGCCTTCCATGCTCTCTGAGGAGAGGCTGGCCCAGTCCCTCATGTGTCAGTCAGCCCTCCCGCTGAGTGACATACTCCTGCATCACCTTTACCAGTAATAAACAATGTTTGGACATCATCTGCTGTATCTTCTGACTTATTTCTCAGTAAGTTTGAAATTTGGTTCACTAGGGATTTGAAGCTTGGACATTATACATCACTGGACAGAGAAAGACCACAGTTCTTTGCTGTCAGCATCCCCTCCCTCCCTGTAGTATTCTCATTGGCTTCCCTCCAGTACTAGTTCAAGGAACCAATGAATGATTTCTTCTGCAGTGGGGCAGAGGAGGGAGTCAAAAGGGAATCACTACAGACAAGGGGAAACATTTTAATCCGGCCTGGGAAGATGAGGCAGAATCTGCATTAAACATGAACAGAGCAGGGTTTCTTGTCTGCAAAATAAGAACAGCTGTCCTTGACCTCCTCACAAGGTCCTCCAGAATGAAACATAACATACCCAAAGTGGAAGCACTTTAAAGACTAAAAAGTGTTCTACAAATTATTATTATTTTTAATACATTTTTAAATTTTTAAATTTTATTTATTTTGTATGTGTACGAGTGTACTGTCTGCCTGTAGGTTGGTGCACCCATGTCATGCAATGCCGCGGAGGTCAGAAGAGGGCGCCAGATTCCCCTGGAACTTGAGTTAAAGACGGTTCTCAGCCACCATGTGGGTGCTGGGAATCGAACCTGAGTCCTCTGCAAGAGCAGTCAGCGCTCTTAACCACTAGGCTATCTCTCCAGCCCATGTTCTACGAATTATTACATGATACTCAGCTCCCAGAAATGTGGGGGTGGGGAGCACTATTTATAAGTCAATGAGCTCTTTTCAACTTTTTCTTTCAATGTTTTTTGTAAAAATTGAACTCTCCCAGAAAGTATTGTCATTATTGTGCACTGTCCACAATTCAGAAATGACTTACCAGTGTCCATTTTCCCCAATTCAGCAACCATGCCATTTGTCTCTTCTTAAAACACAGATAACACAGAAACCCACTTGTCTTTGTGGACATCTTTAAATCATATTTTCAGAGAGAATAATAAGAAAATGGGCCATGGTATCTGCTTGACATTCTTTGTTAGAATTTTTTTCAGTCTTCAGTATTTACAGGCATATATCATGTTTAGGAAGCAAATGGATTCTGGCACCTTCTGAACGTCTTTCTCCCCATTTGCATGAAGGAAGTAGAAAGTGTAGTGACATTTGTGTGGACCAGTAGAAAGTGCAATGACAATCAGACTTCACTTGTGATGAAGCAGAACTCCACTTTGATGGGTATATGCGTGTAAGTAAATGTGAATGCAGCAGCTGGCTTCTTTCTCTCTTGGCCCAATTAGGTGCTTTTTTTCTTGGCAAAGAATATTCAAATCATACCTCAATCTTTCCTGTGTCAAAAGTCTGTCTGGAAGATGACTTCTCTTATCCAAGAGAAAACAGCGCACTTATTTTTCTGCCTGCAGGTGACACAGTTTCTATGAGAGGCTTTGAGCAGCAAGCTTATTTTATCCTTGACATATAGGTGAATGCTGTTTCTTCTAGGAGTTGGAGAGAAATGTGCCAGGTGAAGCATGGACCAGTGTAGGCAGATGCTGTCAGCAAACAAAGAGAATCCGTGGGAAGCTAGAGAACACAGACACACAGGCACAGAGGCTGAATTGCCACCTGTCAGTGGCCAGGGGAAAGAGGCGCTCTGGATCTAAGCCCCTGGCAGACAGTTTTATGCCTTCAGGATGGTGACCGCTCCTGTGCCGAGCAGACTGGAAACTTCACCTGCAGCAGTATGCTTGTGTTTCTTCTGCAAGCAAAGTTTTCAGCAGCAGGAGAGGAAGAGAAGGAGGAATTTCAAATAGAGCTGTAGGCCCCATCCTCTATCCCCAGGCTCTGGAGTGCCAAAGGGAAGGACTATGGACCAGAAGTTTCTTGGCGTCTGCCCTCTTTCCTTTCACATGGATATACAAATACAAAAACTTAGAAGCTAATATCCACATATAAGAGAGAACATTCAGTGTTTGGCTGGGCATGAGTTACTTCACTTGGTATAATATTTACCAGTTCCATCTATTTTCCTGAAAAATGTATAGTTCTGTATATTCAGCTGAATAAAATCCCATTGTATGTATGTAACACGTTTTCATGATCTGTTCATCTATTGATGGGCATCTTGATTGATTTTGTGTCCTTGTTATTATGAAAAGAGCAGCGATAAATTGGGATGGGCAAGTGTCTCTGTAATAGGATGCAGAGTCCTTCGGGTAAATGCTCTGGAGTGGAATAGCTGGGTCTTGTGGAAGTTCCATTCTTAGCTTATTGAGAAACCTCCACACTGATTTCCATAGTGACTGTACCAGTTTACATTCCAACCAACACTAGACAAGAGTTCCCCCTTGCCCACACTCTCTCCAGCATTTATTGTCATTTCTTGTTTTTCATTCTTTATCTCATTAAATTCAGTGGATTTATGCATAGTCAACTCTCATCAGCAAAGCCACATTGTGACTCAGGACAGCATGACAAGTTCAGCCTATAGAAGGGTTAGACAGGGTGACAGTATTGCAGGAAACGTTGCTCACTTCCATTTTAATTCACTGGGAAATGCAAAGAAAAGGAGAAAAGGAAGTGACATAGTGTTCATGTTACTTCTGATCCTGATGGTCATTGTGATCATGAGACTCCCAAGGAGATTGGCTTTTTCTCATAGACTGTGATGGTTAATCTTGGTTGTCAGTTTGGCTGGATTTGGAATTAACTAAAAGGAAGCCTTGGGCACTCCTGTGAGAGAATGCCTGATTAGATTGTTTAAAGTGGGAAGACCCACCCTAAAAGTGGACCACATGGTGGCGATCCAGATAAAGAAGGTGGAAGAAGAAAGTTTTTTCTGTCTTGCTTTTTCCTGTATGCCTTCACTCCTGCGAGCAAGTTCATCCACTCTATCACTGCCACTGCCGCATCCCTTCACTGGTGCAAGCTTTGGCCTTTCAATGTGCACTGAAGACCAGCAAACTCTAGGCCTTTGGCACCATATTATGACTACGTAGATCTCTAGCCTCAGGGACTGAGCAGTCATCTGCTTCTCAGCCTTTCTAATATGAGACAGCCATCTTTGAACTACCCAGTCACACCATGTACGCCAATCTAATAAATTCCCTTTTAACATGTATTCATTCTGCTGGTTCTGTTCTTCTGTAGAGACTTGTGGAACACAAGTGGCATGTCTAAATGCTAATTCGAGAAACCAAGATGGCTGGTGAATTAGATTTGCATTCCTTGCTCAGGAGAAAAACGGCTGTCCTTGGTTTGAAGGCAACATAAAGAAAACAGCTGTCCTCCATTTGGTGGCTCTGATCCTCTACACATAGCACAGGGGGAATTTTGTTGTTCAGAGTGATTGGCTCCTTATTTGATCTCCTATCATGGATGTGTGTGGGCCAGAGATAAGCATCAGCTGTGTTTACTGACTGCTCCCCTGTGCCAGCACTCTGCAGTTTATCTCATTCACCCTTGTGTGCACAGCCAGTTAATGAAGTCTGACGTTCTTTACCAAGGCAACACGATTGTTAGTGCTCAGGGTTGAGTGGTGACCTTGCTATCAGTTCAGGTATAGCCTAAAGGTCTTATAGCAAGGGCATGCTCTTCTTGGGGAACTGACTCTTCAAAGTGAACTCTGGTACTGGGTTATGCCCTTTTTATTTTTTATTGTTTTTGACACAGTGTCTCACAATGTAACTCAGGCTGACTTTGAACTTTCTATCAGCCTGCCTAAGCCTGTGGTATATTAGAATTACAGGTATGCACTATCATGCCTGGATCTAATGCTGGATTATGTTGCAAATGGTGGGGACTTACTTAGATCTATATCCTCTTGCTTGCCTGGTTACAAATTGTGCAGTCAACAGTAGCTTTCTGGTTAAGAAAGCAAATGATACAAGTGTCCTATGAGAAAAGTAACATAAACTGATGTCTAACCTTGTTCCTTTCAAAATATGTAAGGATAGTAGAGCCATATTAATCAATCAGGATCACTATTTTAGATGTCCTAACCACTAAAAAGGAAAAAAGGAAAAAGCAATATGAAAAATGATATTATTTGCAAGAATTAAGGCTAAGTGTGGTAGTAAGTAGGATACTGAGGCAGAAGAATTTCTGAGAGTTCAAGTCTGCCTGACTTCATAGTGAATTCTGGGCCAGTTTAGCAAATAAACAAGTGCAAAAAAAAAAAAAAAAAAAAAACAATCCCCCAAAGTGATGATGATTATTTTATTTTTTACTTTTTTGATGATTATTATTTTAAAAGAATTATTAGAAATAATAAAATCAGCTGAAAGCAAAGGCAGGCAGATCTCTGAGTAAATGAACCACTGCCAGAAATCATATTGTATCATCCCAGGGTAAACTGGACCTCAGAAATCAACCTCCTGGCTTAAGGCAAAAGAGGGATTTATTTTTATTATGTTGAACTATGTGTGTACCCCCATGTGAGATCAGAAGAAGGCAAAAGGTTGGAGATCCCAGGTCTAAGAAAACCGAGGCCTAATGCCTGGTGTGGTGGCACACGCCTTTAATCCCAGCACTCAGGACTCAGAGGCAGGTGGATCTCTGTGAGTTCAAAGCTAACTTGGTCTACGTAGTGAGTTTCTGACTAGCTGGGGCTACAGGGAGACCCTGTCTCAAAAAGACTCCCCTGAAAAAAGTAGGCCTAAAACCTATGCTTCTTTATTTTTTAGCCATTGAAAAAGAAGTCAGATAATATAAACCAAGGACCCACTGCCACAGAATGGTCAAATTTCTCAGGTTTTTTTTTTATTATTATTATACAGTTACAAAGGTCTTTTTCATGTAACCATATAATAAACTTTGAGTCCCCATACTCCACTATTCTCTCCCTTTCATTCTCTGTATGTGTGTGTTGTGTTGTGTGTGCTGTTTGTGTATGCATGTATGTGTATGTATGTATCTGCACATGCTTGGGTGGGCCAGATGTCATCTTCAATTGCTCCTCCTCCTTATTTATTGAGGGGGGTCTCACTAAATTTGAAGCTTCCAACTTGGCTAGACTGGCTGGCCAGCCAGTTCTGGGAACCCTCCTTTCTCCCTTTCATTAGTACTGGGATTATAGACACATATACCTTGCACGTGCTGGGAACTGAACTCAAGTTGTCACGCTTTCATGGGAACCACTTTACCCTCTGAACCTTCTCCCCAGGCCACTCTCCTCACAGCTCCATGTGGATTTAAAAAATATTTTAGTATTTTAAATTTATGTGTATGGTGTATTGTCTACATGCATGTAAGTGCGCCCATGTCATGAGCAATGTCCTTGGAGGTCAGAAGAGGATGTTGTATCCCTTGGAACTGGAGTTACAGTTGGTTGTTACCCACCATGTTGGAACTGAGCCTGGGTCCTCTGCAAGAGCAGTCAGTGCTCTTAACCCTAGGCCATCTCTCCAGCTCCTCTATGTGAATTTTTTTGTCTTTCATTATGCTTCTATACACGCAGATTACTTATACTTTTTTTTTTTTGTCTTTTTGAGACAGGGTCTCCCTGTAGCCCCAGCTGAACTTACTATGTAGACTAGGCAGGCCTTGAATTCACAGAGATCCACCTGCCTCTGCCTCCCAACTGCTGGAATTAAAGGCGTGTGCCACCGATTACTTACATTTTTTTTTAAATTTTTTTTAAATTTATTTTTGTATGTGTATGATGTACTGTCTGCGTGTAGGTCTGTGCACCTGTGTCGTGCAATGCCGCGGAGGTCAGAAGAGGGCGCCGGATTCCCCTGGAACTGGAGTTCTGGAATTGGAGTTACAGACGGTTCTCAGCCGCCATGTGGGTGCTGGGGATCGAATCCGGGTCCTCTGCAAGAGCAGTCGGTGCTCCTAACCGCTAGGCCATCTCTCCAGCCCCTACTTATAAGAGCCCATGACTTGTTTGGAGGAGCAATGGTAATAAGGAGATCACTCTCTCCAAAGGTTTGCAAAGCCCCTAGGGACATGGCCTGTTGGAACAGTGATGGGGGTTGTGGAAGGTTGGGCCAGAAGCGTGCCAGAAACATAAGGCAGCTGGCAGGTCCAGCAGAGAGCGTGGCTGGAGGACATAGGGATAATTGCTTCTGTTCATCTCGAAGAAGATTAGAATAATTTTTCTTTTGAGTTCAAAACATCTCCCCCACAGTTTTCAGTACATAGATCTTAATAAGTGTGTCTGACTCTAAGAAGATTGCTTCGTGGAGAGTCTCCTCCCCTGTTGCCACGGAAACTGCATTGTGCCATGTGTTAGGTTTGTGCACACACAGGCACTGACACAGCATGTAAATGCATTATCAGGGCAATACCTCATGTGCTTCTCCTTCTTGTGGTTCTTCATACCTCTAAAAGAGACGCATTTTGAATCAAAATTTTCCTAACTGCTATTATTCAATTGTTATTTATAATCTCTTTTATTTTGAAATTAGAGGTACTGGTTTGGGGATTTGCTTCCACATACTCATCCTGGAAGTGAAATCATTTATTATTTCCCCTTTTAGGTGACTCTAATTTTTTTTCTTATCTCTTTAATGTGTCGAGGATCTCAATACATACAGTTTAATTTTAAAGGGGGCTGGGATATAGCTCAATGGTAGAGTACTTGCTAGCATGGAATCTATCCCCAGCACTGACAAAATAAGTAAGTAAATAAATAAATTTAGTTCAGATTTTACTTGACTTCTTTGAGTAAGCATAATGATGTATTTTATATATTTCATTTTCTTAAATATTCTTAAATCTAAAATACTGTTCTAAACTGGAAAAAATAGCAATTTCCGGGCTGGAGAGATAGTTTAGAATTTAAGAGCACTGGCTGCTCTTACAAAATATCCAGGCTTTAATACCAGTACTGGCATGATGGCTAACAACTATCTATAACTCCAATTCAGGGGACTGACTCCCTCTTCTGGCCTCCTTGGGCAGTGCAAGACATGAGTGCACTTACATACATGCAGGCGTAACACTCATACATAAAATAAAGATAATAAATACAAAAATTTTTTTGGCCTTTTCGAGACAGGGTCTCCCTGTAGCCCCAGCTGTCCTGGAACTCACTCTGTAGACCAGGCTGTCCTTGAACTCACAAAGATCTGCCTCTGCCTCCTGAGTGCTAGGATTAAAGGCATGCGCCACCACGCCTGGCAAAATGATTTTTTAATAGCAATTTCAGCTGAGCATGGTGCCACATGCCTGTAATCCCAGTACGTGGGAGGCAGAGGCAGGATCTCTGTGAGTTCAAGGCCAGCCTGGTCTACATAGTGAGTTCCAGGCAGGCTGGTGTTACAGAGAGACCCTGCCTCAAAAAAAAATAAATAAATAAAATAGCATTTTCTTGGGAGAGTGTTGATGAATCACAAGTTCAAATGCCTGTGGGATTGTTGTCTGGTTCAGTCTTCAGTGTGTGTAAACTTGAGTAAAGTTTAAAGGAAACATGTATGCAGAGAAATCATTTACCTCAACAATTGTTTCTTGGGCTATCTGACTGCGTAATGCTCAGTTGTCCTTGGGAACTGATTCTCTCTACCTGGAGAAACTCACAGATAAGATGGTATAAGTCTCGAGAATCAGAAACCCAGCTTGGGAGTTTATCACCACTGGCTTAGACTCTAACCTGTATGAGTAACTTGGACCAGATGGCCTCCCCAGTCCTTTCAGCTCTAAGAGGCCATGGCTGCAGTTGTTTCACATGAGGCTCAGCAGATGTGCATAACAGGATAGGCAGCCTTAGTTAAATACCACAGTCTAGGAAGTGCTCAGCCTCATCTTGGGGTGGGGTCTGATAGCCTAGTTCTCTTCCCTCTCTGTAATACCAGTCGCTACTGAAAGCCTTGATACCCTGGATGAGATGGAGTTCCTACTAGATTCTCTTCCATACCTCATCTCTGCCTTCTCTCACATGTTCATCTATGCCAAGTTATCCAGAGGCTACGTCAGTTAAAGCAGTTGTGAGAGGATCTGGCCATGGCCTTGAAGTCAGGGCTTTCTTGTCCCAGTGGTGGGCTTGCCCAGCTTTCCAGGCAACATTCTTAAGCAGTAAAGCTGCTTTGGGGAGATACCAACCCTCCTATTTCCTATCACTTCCCCTTTCCTGTGCTTTGCTTCTACCTCAAGGGCAATTCCTGGAACTCACCAACTCAGGAAGGCCTGGGCCTTGGCCTACTGCCAGTGTGGTTGCCACTGCCCAGCGGATCTCTTCACCCTGAGTCCTTCTGCTGACTGAGCCCTCTCCTATTGTGATCTTTCATACATCTTACCAGAAAAAGCAAATATTTGTAACCGTCTGACATCCATCTCCCCAGTAGATCACAAATTCCATGAGGGTACATTGTCACAGTATATTCAGTGCCCGGAAAATCACTTAAAAATGCTAAAGATGGGGCTGGAGAGATGGCTTAGTGGTTAAGAGCGCTGACCGCTCTTGCAGAGGACCCGGGTTCGATCCCCAGCACCCACGTGGCGGCTGAGAATTGTCTGTAACTCCAATTCCAGGAGAACTCCAGTTCCAGGGGAATCCGACACCCTCTTCTGACCTCCGCGTCATTGCACGACACAGGTGCACAAACCTACATGCAGACAGTACATTTATACACATTAAATAAATAAATAAATAAATAAATAAATAAATAAATAAATAAATAAAATTAAAAAAAAATGCTAAAGACACACTTAAAGTAATTCCCAAATATAAATATTATTATTTAATTTTGTACCAAAAAAGATTTTAAAAAGACAAAAAGTAAATAATAACAATAATAATAATAATAATAAAACTGGGGCACAAAGCAATGGGCTACATTATGGCATTTTCTTTGTTGCATTCCCCTGGAACTGGAGTTAAAGACAGTTATTATCCACCATGTGAGTGCTGGGAATCCAACCTGGGTCCTTTGCAAAAGCAGTCGGTGCTCTTAACCACTGAGCCATCTCTCCAGCCCCAATTATGGCATTTCTTTTAAAAGGGCATTTCTTTTTCTTTCTTCTTTATTTCTTTTTTGTCTCTGCCTCCTGAGTGCTGAGATTAAAGTCATGTGCCACCACGCCTGGCTGCATAAGGCATGTTCATACATACATGTCACTATATCTTGTTCATATTCATTCCTTTCCCTTGTTTCTCTTTTCCCTTCTACCTATTGCTGGGTCCTTTCCTGCCTCCAAAAAGCTCTCCTCCTGCCTTCACACTACACCTATACTATTATACTCCCTTCCCCTCCAGCCTTCACACTACACCTATACTATTATCCTCCCTTCCCCTCCCGCCTTCACACTACACCTATACTATTATCCTCCCTTCCCCTCCCCCTTCACACTACACCTATACTATTATCCCCTCTTCCCCTCCCCCCCTTTAAGATCACTTCCTCCCCTCTCAGCGTCCTCTTTCTAGTGTTATTCATGACTGTTGTGGTTTGAATGAGAATTTCGTTCTTAGGTTCCAAGTGTTTGGTTATTTTGTCCTTGGTTGGTTTTGGGAGGTTTTAGATGTAGCCTTGCTGGAAGGAATGAGTCACGGGGGTGGGGGTGGGGGGAGGATGTGTGTGGCTTAGAGAGTTCTTAAACTCTTCTTCCTGTGCCTGCTGGAAGCGGTGAGCACTTTCCTTCTGCTTCTGCTCCTGCTCCAGCCACCTGCCACCATGCCTCCCCGCCAGGATGGATTCTAATCCCCCTGGAACCTGGAACCATGAGCTCACATAAGCTCTTCTTCCTATAAGTTCCCTTGGTCATGGTGATTCATTACAGCAGTGGAAAAGTAACTAATACAATGCCCTCCCCCGCCCCCCCCCAACAAATTTAGGTCCACATTATGAGAGAAATCTGGTGTATTTCACTTAACATAATGATTTTCAGATTCAACTATTTTCCCTAAAATGCCATGATCTCTTTTTTTATGGCTGAAAAGCCTTCAGTTGTATATGTATGTACCGTGTACCACATTTCCTTTATCCATCAATCTGTTGGACATTCCAAATTATTTGTTGCCTATCGTGGACAGTGCAGCAATAAGCACAGATGTGTGTGTGTGTGTGTGTGTGTGTGGTATGTTGATTCGCTAGTCCTTTGGATACATACCTAGGAGTGGTATAGCTGGCTTATACACATGGTGGGTCAATTTTAGTTTAATGTGACTCTTACAGGACAAATGTCAGCAGCAGAAAAGATTGACATTCTCAAATTACTAACATAACTACTTGCTACAACTCTTTGTTAACTACTTGATCCACTCTGAAATCCTTATTTATGAAAATTTAAAGCATTTTACATTGGTGACAGCTGTCCTTAGAATCTGAAGCACAATAGTACAAACATTAGCCTGAGACAGTAAAATTGAGACTCACTCCCATCTCACAATGGGTGACTTTTGTGTTCTACCTTTGGCAGAAAAAGGACAAAATTCAATTTTTGCCCAGTGTTATATAGTCCACTTTCTATTGCCATAACAAAATATTATAGACTTGTTTCTTTATTATGAATAATTATCTTTTTAGCTCACAGTTCTGTAAGCTGAAAAGCCTACGAGCATGTGCCAGCATCCGGTCAGCATGTGGTGAGGGACTTGTGGTCCATTCTAATAGGGCAGAGGGCATCACAAGGCAAGTCAGAGCAAGCCAGCCAGAGAGTTCACTTATAGCAAAGCCACTTATGAGATAACCTTTTAAGAATCCTTGAGTGGATTCATGAGGGTGGAGACCTCATGGCCCACCCACATCCTAAAGGCCCCACTTTCCAACACTGCCACAAACCAAGTTTCCAACCATATCCAACAGCAGTTGGCCAAGTCTCTTTGCCTCTCGGGGCCTCTTATAGATGGGCTTATTCCCTTTGTTGGCTTTATTCCTTGGTGTTAGGTCCAGCTTCCCAGAATCCCAAGGGGCACACAGGTGCCCACTTCCTCCAGAAGCTGTCAATCTCCTGACCCCTTCCCCTGCACCTGAGGCCCTGCCCCATGGGTGGACCCTAGTTGCCATTGCTCTCTCTGTCCCCCCGCATCTCTGTCTGCCACTCTGCCCCCTCCTCTGTCCTGCCGCCTGCCATGCTGTCCAGTCCTACCACATGTCTGCAGGCGGCTCACGCTGGCAGTCCCACATGGAAGTAAAGCATGTTCCTGAAGTAACCTAAGCCTTATGTGCTTTTTATTGGGATTTCCATGCATTTTATAACCTAACACTTGGTCGACACTATAACTGCTTGATTAACTTTTTTGACATTGGTAATACCAAATTCCTCAATGCAAAAGAAATGAGACAGAACTGTGTTGGGCAATTAATTAACACAAGTACAATATCTTCATATCTTGTTATATTTATCATTTTATTAGCTTTTAAAATTGGTTATATTCTCTAATAGTTTCATTTTATAGCGTTAAAAATCACTCACATGTGAATCTTCCTTTAAGTAATAGACTTAAAGATGACATACTTTGGGGAACAAAAATGAGGCATTTTTGCTATTTAGATTGATGCTGCTAAACACATAGCTACCCTACTTGTTCTCTTTGTCTTGCCTGGGGATTGGATGGGGGCCAGGAGCACTGCCAAGTCCTTGAACATTGGACCCAGCCCCACATGTACTTTCTATCCTGTTGTCACCATTACACTAATATAGTGCCATGTCTTAGCTTTATCTATTATGAAATGGAAACCGTACCTGGCTCTATGTGTCTTGAGGAATTTGGCAGAGGCTAATGAAACTAGTGACTGCCACCATGTAGTTTCCCAAGCTCCCTGACCTCTGCTCACCAGAGGTTTGCAGCACCTCTCTTGTGTGATCCCCAGGAAGGTAGAGTGAGACACTGACTCATGCATTCTGTGGCCAAACAGGGCTGGTGTTACTTCAGGAGCAGTGGCTTCCCAAAGGCCCAAGTCCAATATGCTCTATTCTGAAGCCAATGAGGAAAATCAGGATAAGTGTGCTGTGCGTGTCTCTCTGTGTGAATGTACATATTGCTACCAGCTGTGTTTCTTCCCATTATTTTCTGGTGTTAAGTTTTAAATGTCTATACAATGTGTTCATCTATAAAACTCTAGATTCTGCTTGGAGACAGCTGAAGGACAGCCCTGTTGTTTCTACATCTTCTGTGGCCTGGTTTTGTCAGTCAATGATTAACTGACTTTGGTTACCAGAGATAATGCAAAGCTTTGGAAATTTACCCAGCTTCTTGGAGGTTGAAGGACAGCAGCCTTAGCTAAGAGCATATATACCCTGTGCCTATTTGGGACTTCTATATATACTTCTGCATTAAGTATTTCTGTTCTAGTTTGTCTTCCATTGCTGTGACAAAACACTCTGACCGACACCAACTTGGGGAGGAAAGGGTTTATTCAGCTTATATCTCCTGGGTCACAGTTCATCACTTAGGGAGCCCAAGGCAGGAACTCAGGGCAGGAACCTGGAGGCAGGAGCGGAAGCACAGGCCATGGAGGAATGCTGTTCACTGGCTTGCTCCCCTGGCTCATGCCCAGCCTGCCTTCTTATACCATACACAACAACCTGCCCAGGGTGGCACCACTCATTGTGGGCTGGGCCCTCCCACACTGCTTAACCATCAAGACAATACTCCACAGATGTGGCCACAGGCCAATCCAATGGAGCCAATTCCCCAATTGAGGCTCCCTCAACCCAGGTGTGTTAAGTTGACACTAAAGCTATCCAGCACACCTTCTTAGGAGTTTTGCGAGATTAGAAGTATTGTGCTAACTTCAAATATGAGAAGTCAGCTGGGTATGGTTGTACTCACCTTTAATCCCAGAGGCAGGTGGATCTCTGAGTTCAAGGCCAGCCCAGTCTACATAGGTCCAACCCAGCTGGTGCAACAGGGAGACCCCATCTCAAAAGACCAAGGAGGGAAGGAAGGAAGGAAGGAAGGAAGGAAGGAAGGAAGGAAAGAAAGAAAGAAAGAAAGAAAGAAAGAAAGAAAGAAAGAGAAAGAAAGAAAGAAAGAAAGAAAGAAAGAAAGAAAGAAAGAAAGAAAGAAAGAGAAAGAAAGAAAAGAAAATAGAAGTCAGAAGCTCAGAAAAATACAAATCACTTGATCAATTTCCCAGTGGTTAACAGCCAGGTTTAGATTTGAACTGAGCCTAAAGTTCATGGTCTGGTTCATAGGTTGTTTCCCAAAATAAACTGTGAAACATATTTCAGTCTGGGATATACTTTTGCTGTCTACAGAAAGCCATTGGGGGTTGGCATTTTATTATTTGTATTTTGAGATAGGGTCTTGATACATAGTCCACAGTAGCTTTGAACTTGTCTCAGTCTCCTGAGTGCTAGGCTACCAGATATATATCACCATGCCCAGTGGAGGCTGGCTACTGATAGCAGCAAAGAAAATCCCAGAAGACCTCAAAGCCTAGGACTTGCACTAGTACAGTTTGGGGCTAATTGGAACTGGTCCACGACCCCAGGGCCACCTATGAGTTTGTGGTCTGAACGGATACTGGGGGTCAAGCTGTGAGTCACATAAAGGCCCAAGCTCTTTGGTGTTATCTATCCTCGATTCTCTTGCCATCTCCAGGAATCATCAGTGTTGACTAGATTGAACAAATGAGCCATATGTCCTACAGGTCCATAAGTAGCAGCTAGCCCTGAATCCAGTGATGTGTGGGCCAGTGAGTATTTCTATATCATGTCTGCTTTTTTATGAAGTTTTACTGTGAAGATGACTAAGAAAGGGCAATCTGAATTTTAAAGACTTTACTGTTAAAATATCAGTTCAAGGGCCTTTAATACCAGCACTCTGGAGGCAGAGGCAGGCAGATCTCTGTAAGATTGAAGAAAGCTAGGGCTACCAGGAGACCTTGTCTCTAAAACCAAACCGAACCAAACAAAACAGATATCAGTTCAAGAGAAGACCATGTCTTTGGGCAAAATCATGAAAAACTCCTAGGATTCATATTTGCAGACTTTAGTAAAAATAAACAAACAAAAATGTAAAGTCAAGGTCCTCTTTATACAGATTTTCGAATGGTAGGCTGGATCAGATGTTCTGTAATCGATATTATAACAAATGAATCACATACCAGTGTAGGTAAAAGGTCTACAGAGCACACACTGGGAAACTGTGCTAGGATGGGGCTTTCTCTTTATTATTTTTCTTTCCAACTGACAGACATGAGAGTGCTTTTTGACCTACATATGGAGAGGGAACTGCATAAGCCTCCAAATAGCCATTCATTTTCAGGGATGTTTTAATATAAAATGGGCCACAGAGCAGAGCCCTCAGCCTTGAGTTCAGTTCCAGAACTGAAGTGAGGGAGCAGTAATAACCAAGGAATCCTAATGACCCCACAGTCCACCCACTTCAGTGCCTTTGCAAATACTCCCTTAAGGTCAAGGAGCATGCTGGGTTGTGCCAGCATGAAAGTCATGAATCTAGATGGATCAGGCACACTAATTCAACACTCCTTTGGAGTTTCCAGATGGTTCTGTTTTTCCCAACTATACAAGTCAGCATATCTTTCAAATGCTATCTGAAAATGTCTCCCTTTTGGCAGGCTGCCATGCTTCTCTAAGATAATGCACACCATGCAGGTCCAGCACAGTCTGGAGAGACAGCCATTTTGGTTGACCAATACCTGAGCCAAACCCATTGCAAATACCCTGAATGTCATTTCTGATGTAGCCAGAGATACCTGTGTATGTTTATCATGGAGCACCATGAAGAGTGAAGGGTATAAAGGAGACTTCGTGAAAGGAGATCTAGAGCCTGAGGCAAGAGGACAGGGGAAAGAACAGGGTCAATGCAGCTAAAAAAATTTAGTATGGTGTCTCTAACTGATTAGGTGAAGATCTAAGAAGGATGGCCAAGTGTCTGTAGGAGAGTCACATTTGAAGGATGGGTAGTGACACCCTAAACCCTGAGCTGGAACAGCAGCATGATCTCAGCAGTGATCACCAACTGGGTTGATTACTGATGTCTGCTACTACTTCAGGAATGGGTTCTCGTGGCATACTTGTCAGTCCCACTCTAGTTGATGTGGTGCCATATTCTTTTAACTCTGAGATTTTTACTTTCTTTATTTTTTTTATTTCTTTATATTATTTATTTACTTTATTTCTTTCAGAAATACACACCAGTCTTTGTCTTTTCCTCATGAATACACATGGCTACCTGGATGCTGTTTAGCCAAGAGATTTACAGTACTTTAAACAGTGTGTCTCTGAGGCATCTGGCCACTGACCAGGCAGTGCCACTTAGCATATGTCTCTAAAATCTATCATCAATTTGGTTTTCTGTGTGGTTATTTGTGTGTGTGTGTGTGTGTGTGTGTGTGTGACAGATGTTCAACACATCATGTTCTCTCATGCCTCAGAACCAACTACTCTCAGACCCCATGGAGTGGATCATGATAGAGCAGAATCTAGGACATCAGTCACTGGACTTCTCATAGAAGGCAGAGTAAGTATGGGGCTGGAGAGATGGCTTAGTGGTTGGGAGAGCTGACTGATCTTGCAGAGGACCCAGGTTCGATCCCCAGCACCCACATGGTGGCTGAGAACCATCTTTAACTCCAGTTCCAGGGGAATCCGACGCCCTCTTCTGACCTCCGCGGCATTGCATGACACGGGTGTACAAACCTACATGCAGACAGTACATTCATACACATAAAAAAATAAATAAATAAAATAAAAAAGAAGGCAGAGTAAGTACACATGAACTACTACTGTGTAACCACTGCCACTTTCTGTGACATCTGAGTTCTTTAGAAACATCTGCAGAGCACTGCAGCAGGCTGGTGCTCCCAGCTGTGTCCTGGGAACATGATACAGAGAGGCCACTCACCTGCTCTCTTGTTGCTCCACAGCTGTTTGCTCCACAGCAAAAATAGCTGTATGATATTTTTATGAAGATAAAGTTTTCTTTAAATCATAAAAGTCTTGTCTTCAGAGAAACCTCTGGAGTTCATCTGCTTGTGCTGCTGTTAGAAAGTATGGTAGACAGACTGACTGTAACAACAGATATTAGCTTAGGGAAGCTGAGAAGTCCAAGATTGGGGTAACTGTTGTTTGTTCCTGGAGAAAGCCTGCTTCCTGGCCTCTAGACAGTCACCTTGCTGTGTCTTGATATGCTGAAGGAGCTGCTGCTCCTTCCTCTTATAAAGACACTAATCTCACCAAGAACCCTGCCCTTGCAACTTCATCTACACCAACCTACCTTCCAGAAACTCCATCTCCAAATGTCATCACATGGGGCTAGAGCTTCAACATATGAAAGCTCTGTAACACCTCCTTTCTAGAAGGCATACTTTTGGATACATAGTCTTGCCAGGCACCCTTGGTCTTGAACTCTGGATCTGCCTGTCACGGCCTCCCAAGTGTTGGGATTGTAAGTCTGAGCCACCATGCTCATAACCAAACTCTTCAACTAAAGGGTTTGGTGTGCCTTTTGACCTAAATAAATTGTGCTATTTATTTACTGATTATTTATTTATTTGTTTGTTTATTTGTTTATTTATTTATTTATTTATTTATATTTTTATTTATTTATTTTTGGTCTTTTCGAGACAGGGTCTCCCTGTAGCCCCAGCTGTCCTGGAACTCACATTGTAGACCAGGCTGGCCTTGAACTCACAAAGATCCGCCTGCCTCTGCCTCCCAAGTGCTAGGATTAAAGGCGTGCATAAGTGCATGCAATGCCCATAGATCCCAGAAGAGGGCATTGGATCCCCTGGAAGTGAAGTTACTGACAATTGTTAACTGTCACGTGGGTGCTGGGAACTCAACCCAAGTCCTCTGAAAGAACAGTCAGTGCTCTTAACTACTAAGCCATCTCTCCACCCCCACATTTTGTGCTTTGAAGAGACTGCTTGTAGCACTAATTGAGAGAATAGAGTTTAAAAATTCTTAAGATTTAGGACAAATTTCGTGACACATATTTGACAATCTCAACATTGAAAAGGTAGAAGCTGGAGGATCTTGAGTTTGAAGCCAGTCTGGGCTACATAGTGAGACTGTCTCAAAAAAAAAAAAAATTCTAAGGAAACCAAGGCCTTCTCTCACCTACTTCCTTCAGTTAGTAATGACACTTTAGATACCAAACACTTGACATGCCTTTATCTGCAACCGCATATGTGACAGGTATAATCAATGTCATCATCATTATTCCTAAATTATAATTGAGGAAACTGAGTCACATAGAGATTAGTAACTTGCCCAGAATCAAAAACACATCAAATCGCCAGCAGGGCCAGGAGTTGAACTTTGACAGTCTGCCTTCCGCACTTCAGCGTGTAGTATTACTAGAGGTTATTTGATTTGTGGGTTTTAGTTGTTTTGATTTTTTTAAAGACAGGGTCTCCCTGTAGTCTCAGTTGGCCTGGAACTTGTAGATCAGGCTGGCCTCCTCACAGAGATCCATCTGTCCCTGCCTCCCAAGTGCTAAGACTAAAGGTGTGGGCCACCATGACTGGTTAGGCTATTTGTATTTTGACACAGAGTTTTCTTTTTCTTCTTCATGGAATGGCACCATTGAAACAGACTTTGACCCCTGCAGCTGGTTAACCAAAACCTCAGGAAGGGCTTTTCAGCACTCAAAAGACTGGAAAGGGTTTGAAGGCAAAATGGGGAAGAGGAAGCAAAGGATAGCTTCAAAAGTGCCCATTGTAATTTTATTTGAAGCTTTGTTATTTCAAGGATAGCCTAGAACCAATTCTACAAAGGACTTTATATACTTTCAGATGTCCAAGTCTCAGCCCAAAATTAAAAGGTATTAAATTAAAACCCAAAGAACAGGGCTGGGGAGGTGACTCAGTAGTAAAGTGCTTGCAATGCAACCCTAAGGACTTTAATTCGAATCCCCTGCACCCACATGAAAAACCAAGTACAGCAGTATATATGTAAACTCTGGGAAGTGTGGGGGAGTATAGACAGAGACTCATAGGCCAGAGAGTCAATGAGGTCCAAGGTGAGTGAGAGACCCTGTCTCAAAACATAAGGTAGAACTCAATTAAAGAAGACACAAATGGGCTGGAGAGACGGCTCAGCACTTAAGAGCACTGACTGCTCTTGCAGAGGACCTGGGTTTGATTCCCAGCACCCACATGGCGGCTAAGAACTGACTTTAGTGCCAGGAGTGGTGGTGCCTTTAATCTCAGCACTCCTCCAGAGGCAGAGGCAGGCAGATCTCTGTGAGTTTAGGACCAGCTTGATCTATATAGTGAGTTCTAGGCCAGCTGGGACTAAAGGGAGACCTTGTCTCAAAAAGACAAAGAAGAAGAAGAAGAAGAAGAAGGAGGAGGAGGAGGAGGAGGAGGAGGAGGAGGAGGAGGCACAAACATGCACACAGGTGCATGAGCACACCCACATATGCACACACAAACAAATTCATACATACACCACATATACAAGGGCTGGCAATTAGTGGACGGTATCTTTGAGGAAGCTGAGGACTTAAGATGTTCCCTCACACTTACCAAAAATGTTTGACCAGGGCTGGAGAGATGGCTCAGTGGTTAGGAGCACTGACCGCTCTTGCAGAGGACTCAGGTTCGAATTCTGGCACCCACAAGATGGCTAAGAACCGTCTTAGGCAGCGCATGGTGGTGCACACCTTTAATCCCAGCACTCTGGAGGCAGAGGCAGGTGGATCTCTGAGAGTTCAAGTCAAGCCTGGTCTACATAGCGAGCTCCAGGCCAGCTGGGACTAAAGGGAGACCCTGTCTCAAAAAGACCCAAAAATTAAATAAATAAATAAATAAATAAATAAATAAAAAATGTTTGACCGAAGAGGTGGCTATTCTATGCCTCAGTCAGGTTGACATACAATTAATCATCACACCTTTAAAAAATATAAGCTGAACCTGGTAGTGCAAAACTGTAATCCCAACTATTTAAGAGGCTGAAGCTGGAGGATCCCAAGATCAAGACCTGCTTGGGCTATACAGCAAGTTCAAGGCCAGCTTAGGCCACTTAATTGAGATTCTGTCACAAGTGAAGAAGTAAAAAGGCTGGTGATATCAGTTTGTGGGACAGCACACTCCTGGCCATGCAGTTGACGCCTTGTACAGAACTTCAAGGTTAGGTTACACCCAGTGAGACCTTAGGGTTTTGTCAGGTCTAGGCTCACAAAGATTCTGTGTGCAAAGGTGACCATCAAGTTTGTCAGGTTTTCATTCCTTTGGGGGTCTCGTTCTCTAGCTTTTCCTCTATGCTTCTAATCAGCTTGTTGTTTCACATTGGCTTCTCCTTATTTCAAGACAATCTTGAAATTAAATATTGCTTTCAAATATTTTCAACAAATGCCTCTAGAGAAAAGAAATGTGACCTCATAATCAAGTCAGATAAAGACCATTTTTAACTGAGTCCTCACAGAGCTACCAGACAGATAAATCCTGATAAAATTGTATGGGAATGAGGTTTTGAAGGAACTCTCATTACTAAGTGGACTATGGATGTCTACGGCTACCACAGATCTGGGAGAGGTGGGTGATGGGGACAGGGCAAATAAGGTCTCTGTTCTTACTGAGTGTAGTGAGTGAGCTATTCTGTAAATATAGACAGATACATCTGTGTCTTCCCACAGAGTCAGAATTCGTTGAACAGTAACAGTCCCGTGAGCTACATTAGAAATCCCAGCTTTACCACCAAGTATGTCTGGTTTCACTTGCAGTCATGACCATGGAAACTGCAAGTTCTTTATCTTCTAATATACCTATAATACTCAAATCATACATCCCATTATAAATTATATATAGATTACAGAAAGGCTGAAAAGAATCAAGACAAAAGCTTTAAAGCAGAAATGCAAAGACACAATGCAAAAAGCCAATGTAGAGATTCAACCCAGATGCAGCGTCATTGTAAGTGGCCAGGTATTGGGTTAATGAGCAAATCTGAGATGTCCAGGTGAAGGGTCTGGATTGGAAGTAGGCAGCATTGATAGCAGGGAGGAGAACTCTGAGCTGAGTCCAGGGACCGTTAGGAGTTCACTGCCAAGTGATCTCCTGGGCAGTCATCAACGATGCACGCACTAGAGTGGCCCATGGCAACATAGTGGGCTGCTGTGCCAGCTGGAATTTGAGGTGTTTGTCCTTTTATGCATCTTAGGTGAGCTGGATACATCGTTCATTGGTCTGGTATATCTGTGACATTCACACTTGTTAGTCACTTGTCATATGTGCTTTATCAGGTTATATCAGACAGGTGGGGGTGATTAACTTGTACAAGCATGACGTCAATTGATTTCACCTTTCACTTGTACTCATCAAGGAGTAACTCCGGGCAAGGCCCAGCAGGAAACTGCTGCTAGACACACTGAAATTCAACTTCCTTTTAAATAAACAGCTCTCCGGGGCTGGAGAGATGGCCTAGAGGTTAAGAGCACTGACTGCTCTTGTAGAGGACCCGGGTTCAATCCCCAGCACCCACATGGCAGCTGAGAACCGTCTGTAACTCCAATTCCAGGAGAACTCCAGTTCCAGGGGAATCCGACACCCTCTTCTGACCTCCGCGGCATTGCACGACACGGGTACACAAACCTACATGCAGACAGTACATTCATACACATTAATTAATTAATTAATTTATTTATTAATCAAACAGCTCTGGATTGCCAAAAGCCTTGGGTTATTTACAGAGTTCTTAAAAAAATGGATTTTGACTTTTTATTGGCCTGTTTTCTTATGCTTTTTTGATGAGAGACTGTTTTCACTGATGATGCTTTGATGAAGTCCTCCTAACAGAAGAAGAGAATGGTTGCTTTGCTAACGCAGAGCTGGTAGAGTTACATTCAGCAGAGATCCATTTCAAGTAATGACACGGTCCAGGGTTAGGCCGTGGGTATGGACAGCTAGAGCACAGAGCAAGCAAGGTCACTACTCTGAGGATAAGGTCCAGACAACAGGCTAGAAGGCATCGCCTTCACACAGACCCTGGAACTCTCTGGAATGGTTACTTGGGAAAAGAAGGAAATGGAGCCAGGAGCCAGTTAAGTCACTGAATGAGGAGTGACGTGAGATTGGCGGATGGCATGTCAGTATGGGGAAATGAGAGACGGCACATCCCCAGCTACTACAGGGAATTAAAACAGACATGTTCTGAAGACTTATGGTGATGAATAAGAAAATTTAAATTTTTTTTGAAACAGGGTCTCAGGTAGCCCAGGCTGCCCTCAAATTTACTGTGTAGCCAAGGTTGGCCTTGAACTGATTGTTGCCACCTCTCACTGTATAGCCTGGGCTAGGCTGGAAATCATTTCAGCAATCCTCCTGCCTCAGCTTCCCAAGTGTTGGGATTACAACATGCTCCACCATGTCCTGCTTGGGAAATTTTCTTTTTAAACTATTTTTTTTATTTTATTTATTTTTGTATGTGTATAAATGTACTGTCTGCATGTAGGTTTGTGCACCCATGTCGTGCAATGCCGCGGAGGTCAGAAGAGGGTGTCGGATTCCCCTGAAACTGGAGTTAAAGACGGTTCTCAGCTGCCATGTGGGTGCTGGGGATGGAACCCGGGTCCTCTGCAAGAGCCGTCAGTGCTCTTAACTGCTATTCTATCTCTCTGGCCCTAAAACTATTTTTAATTTTTGCTTCATGTGTATGAATGTCTGGCCTGCATGTATATTAACTGCACCTGTGCATACAATGCTAGACAGAGGAGGCCAGAAAAAGACATCATCTCCTTGAACCGGAGTTATAGATGATTGTTAGCCCAATCTGGGTCCTCTCCAAGAGCAACCAGTGTTCTAACCAAACAGCCCCAGGAATTTTCTCAGTGCTAATGATATTCATTCATCCTTTCATACATTAAAAGGTAAAGATAAAACTGTAGCCATTAATAATTGCATCTTCTTATAGAGTCTCTCTTCATTCTTTAAAGAGGTCTTCTGTTGGTTAAATATATATATTGTCTGTTGGTCCTTTAATCACGCATGGCTGCAATCCACATGATGTTCTTCCCTCCTAGAACCAGGCTGACAGCTTCACAAGGCTATATAAGCTTCAGGGCTGTCTCCTGCCTGCAGGCCAACAGTCCCTAGGCTTAGCTCTGGCAAGGAGGGGGAGGGGACCGCAGGAAGTCACCGGAGGAATGAAAGAAAGACAAGGACTCAACACGGGAGATGGTCCAGGAGATAGATTCAGTTTTATTCATGCCAGCAATGTGTTTATATGCTAAAGGCTACAGTGTTCTGAGTAAGGAAGTGGGGGACAGGAGGAAGGGAAGGGCAAGCCACCTTGGCTCCTACTGGGGGGCTGCAGAGCTCCTGTTTGTGCAACCAGTAAACTAGAGGTGTGATATTTTGCTCAATACCTTAAGGGAAGGGGCTATCCGGTTCCAGAACTTTGCAGAGATAGGCAAGGCAGGAAAACACTGCAATATCCCAGGTTAGACTGGCTGGTTGAGTCCCAGGGACCCTACTGTCTCTGCCTCTGTCATCATAAATGTGTGCCACTGTGCCCAACATTTCACATGAATTTTGGGGTCTGAGCTGAGGTTCTTGGACTTCTAAGGCAAATGCTTTACTAAAAGTCATCTCCCCAGCCCTGTTTTGATACTGCGGGGTGGTCTAGCTTTACATGAGCCCTGTGTTACTGGTGACAGGTTACCACAAGGCCAGGTTGGTGAATTGCATATCTTCAGACCAAGGTTACTGAAGGCCTGGAGGTATGTAGTGCACCAGCCCACTTTATGTTTTTTAAATGAAATAACTGGGGTTTGGGGGAGTTTTTTTGTTTTTTTTGTTTTATTGTTTTTGGTTGAGACAGGGTCTTCTTTTACTCCCAGCTGGCCTGGAGCTTGATGTGTAGACCAGGCTGGCCTTGAACTCACAGAGATCTGCCTACCTCTGCCTCCCAAGTGCTGGTATTAAAGGCATGTACCACCACACCTGGCCTAATAACTGGGTTCTTATAAGGGGGTTTATTTAGCTTGTGATTCTGGTGGTTAGCATCCCTCCCAGGGTTCTTTTGCTGCTTCACATGTAGTGGTGAAGCGGAAAGACAGCAGTATTCTGCAGAAGAGGCACATGTGTGACCAAGGGTTCTGGGGCCCAGGGAGGGGCCAGGCTTGCCCTTTTAAAAATATTTAGTATTTTAATTTTATGTGTATGAATGTATTGCCTACATGTACGTAAGTGTACCAGTGTCATGCAATGCCACGGAGGTCAGAAGAGGGCATCAGATCTTCTAACAAGTGGATGGTTGTTAGCAGCCATGTGGGTGCTGGGAATTGAACCCCAGTCCTCTGCAAGAGCATTCAGTGCTCTGAACCACAGAACCATCTCTCCAGCCCCCATGGTTTGCTCTTTTTATAACAATGCTCTCTTGAGGAAGCTAATCCAGGCCTACCAGTCCTTACTACTGTAATATTAATCCCTTCAGGAGGGGAACCCCCTCACCCCATGATCTAATTACTTCCCGCTAGTCCATGCCTCTTACAGGTTCCACCACATTAACTCCAGCACACTGGAACATAGCTGGTAGCTTATGAGCCTTTGAGAAGCCAAACATGTCCAACCTGCAGCACCCAGAGGCCCACATTGCACTTGCTTCTAGAAAGCTTTCTGTAGGCTCTGAGGATGCTGAATTAACCACTTTTGGTCTTACAGAGAATTTGTAAATATTCATTGTATAAAATTCTTTGAATTTATCTTTTTTAAAAATATAATACCTGTGATCACCAGAGACAGAGCCTACAACATCTACGTGCATAAAGCACTCTATATTCAAGCGTCTTAACTGAACCACTGTCAGTTATGTCTGAGAGCAAACAAGACATCAAGATTTAGAGCTGGAAAACACTCAGTATAATTGCTTAATGCCACCATCACTCTGGCTTGATAGTCATGATTGTGAAAACGCATTTCAGGTTCAGCTCTCAAAACTGCAAAAGTGAGACACACACACACCCCTTGGGACCCCAGGGCAGATTCAGCTGCCTTTTCTTTAATTTTCTGACTGCATGTTCACACAGGATGGAAGTAAACAGCATGAAGGAGACGAAGCAGGGAATGCCTCCCATTAGGCTGCCAGAACTCCCTCTCCTGCCCACCCTCATGACCCTCTGCAAAGAGTGGCCTGTAATTGCCATCCAGCACTTGTCTCCATGCCGCAGGCTCCCATCCACCTCTGCCACTTGAAAAGGAATGACAGATGGGCTGCTCTGCCGCTCTATGCTGCCTGCCAATTTTCATCATTCTGTACCCGGTGGCTACTTGCGACAGTGCTGAGTGGATGGATCCTCATTCCTAAAATGTTCTCCTTCTACTGCCTTCTGGGATATCCTCTCTTCTTTATTCTCCTACCACGCTGACTTCCCCTTTACCTCTCCTGGCTCCTCTTCTTCCAGAGCTCTTTGCCACTTCCTGGAAGTCAGCCCCAGGTTTTGTACTTCCTCTCTTTCCCTTACTCCACTGGTGATTTCAGAAGTTTCTATCTAGCACACAATAATCCCCACCTCCAATCTCCGTGTGTGAGCTCCATGCCTCTGGTTCTAACCCCAGCTCTGAGTTCCAGGTTTCAGGTTAAAACTCCCTACTAATACCAACTTGGATGTTTAGCAAGTATCTCTAACCAAACATGCCCCAGATTGCATAAACTGTTTCCCTAAGTCTTGCTTCTCCTCTTGTCTTTCCACATCTCTTTATCACCCTCAGCCTGGGAATAATGAGCCATCCTTGGTTATCCCTCTCCAATCTGCCTCTAGTTCCATCCATCTTACCTCCAACAGAAGCACCGCTGCAATTCTCACTAGCCTGCCTGCCTAGCTGTGTACGGGACTGCAGGCACTCTGCCCCTTTCTAACTTACAATGCTGCCAGGATTCCCTCTGTACATGCACAGGTCTCATCAGGGTCTGGACTTAGAGGTTTCCAAAAGCTAGGATCCCTCCTGGCCTACAGCAGTGTAGTTCTCTACTGGGTGTTTTATTCTATTGGGCAAGCATGCCCAGTCTCTCTCCACAAAGTGGCTTGTTGAAATGATGACCTCTGGAATTCCTCTCACGGGTGGCAGGGTAAAACCAAAGATTTATATGATCAGCAGTCTGGCCTCAAGCTGACTAGTCCATCTTCCCCCACTCTGCCCACCTTCTGTTTCCAAACAGACCAACTTATTCCCATCCTCTTGTTCATGCTGTTCTCTCCTTCTAAATGCCTTCTGCCCATTTCCCAGTTGTCAAATCTGTACTCTTCACTGCTAAGTCAAATAGCCCCTCATCTGTGAAACAACCTCTCCTGTCTGTTGCCCTCCTCATCTGTCAAGAGCCTCCCCTTCCACACTGGTACGATAGCAATTTGTCCAGACCTCTGTCGCATCTCCTGCTTTGAATCTGGTACAACACCTGGCACATTGCATGTCCTGAAAGCCTTTGAAAGAAGGCTTTAAAGAAGCAGGAAGCCACCTGTATTTTCAGCTGGCTCTGGTTAGAATTAAAAGCTTTTATTTTCCATATGGGATTTGCTTGAGAAAATCCAACATGTCAGAGCCAAGTCTATTTCTTCTTCATCTATGGAATAATTAGGAGAATAACTGCTATGCCAAAACCTGCCCATGTGAACTCAATGGAGTAATAAAAACAAACCCTGCTGTTGAAATAGAGCATGCTGAAATAAGAGTGAGATGAGTCTTGTATCTCTGTTATCCATCTCTGCAGCCTAGGGCCTGGTAGGGTGACAGAAACAGAAGATGCTGGCAGATGGTTAAATTCAGCTGTTGCTTGCTTCCTTCCCTCATTCCTCTAGTATATGCCAACTGCACCGAAGTACAAACACCAGTGTCTGGACGATGGACAAGCAATCGTTGTACAGTGTGATAAGTACTGGGTGCAGCACTGTTTGAGGCTGGGGAGCTCAGAGGCAGCCTGACATCCAATCTGCTTTAGGAGTCAAGGCAGATGGCTTGAAGGACAGAAGGCTGGATGTCAGGCTCAAGGACAAAGAGGGGCTCTTGGACTTCTAGACAGGCATGGTGAGCAGGAACAACGAAGGAAGTGTTCTGTGTTCATTATAAAAGTTTGGTAGAGTCAGCATGGTAGCATACACCTATAGTCCCAGCACTCAGGAGGCTAAGGCAGGAGGATCACAAACTAGAGATTAGCTTGGGCTACAAAGTGAGACTTACAGAGAAAACTCCATCAAGTTTTGAGCTGTAAAATATCACGTGATCTGATGACTCTGAAAAGCTGGGGAGGTATTTCAGTGATGAAGTGTTTGTGTGGTATTATCAAGATCCTGGGTTCAATCCTCAACAAGCTCTCATCCCTTATAGCTGTCATGACTCTCTAAACATTTGGGGACTATGGCTTACATTAGAAGAAGTGTTATCTGTTTCAGATAGCACTTTGGTATTTTCTGGTGTCTAAACTATTCAAGTAGAAAAGTGTGGTGGTTTGAATAAGAATGTCCTCCACATGCTTCAAGTATTTGAAGACTTTGTCCCCAGTTAGTGACACTGTTTTGGGAGGTTAGGAAGTGTGGCCTTACTGGAGGAAGCACACCACTGGGAGTGGGTTTTAGGTTTGTACACTTCCTGACTGCTCTCTGCCTCCTGTGCCTGCTTGGGCTTTCAGTGTTCTGCTGCATTTGCCTCCTGCCATGTCTCCCCCTCCACAATGGACTCTTCTCCCTGTGGAACCATAAGCCCAATAAACTCTTCCTTCTATAAATTGCCTTGGTCATGGTATCTTATCACAGCAACAGAAAAGTAATTATAAAAGTGATTATATATTCAGTTATGCTTAACTGAATTATTTTCTTGCATAGTAATGGAGCATATAACCTTTAGTTTGAAAGAACTTGACTTCATCCCTTTGAATTTTCCTTCAGGAAGCATTGACACAAAATATGACTTAGCCTAGAAGAGGAAACAAAGTCACATTTCTTTTAAAAAGTCACGGGGCTGGAGAGATGGCTCAGCGGTTAAGAGCGCTGATTGCTCTTGCAGAGGACCTGGGTTCGATTCCCAGCACCCACATAGCGGCTAAGAACCGTCTTTTTTTTTTTGGTCTTTTCGAGACAGGGTCTCCCTGTAGACCAGGCTGGCCTTGAACTCACAAAGATCCACCTGCCTCTGCCTCCCAAGTGCTAGGATTAAAGGCATGTGCCACCACGCCCATCTCTAAGAACCGTCTTTAACTCCAGTTCATCCAATGCCCTCTTCTGACCTCTGCGGCATTGCACGACACAGGTGCGCCAACCTGCATGCAGACAGTACACTCATACACATAATAAATAAATAAATAAATAAATAAATAAATAAATAAATAAATAAATAGTCACTTTCCAGTGGATTGGTGTTAGAGATAAAGGAACCCCACACCAGGTCTGGTGGCTTATACTTGTAATCCTAACACTTTGGAGACTGAGGCAGGAGGATTGCTACGAGTACGAAGTCAGCTTGAGCTACATAGCAAAACTGTCTCAAAACATCGAATGCACTGGCTGTTGTGTATTTCCTGACTTCTCCAGAAGTCCTTTTTAGGAAGGTACAGAGAGAGACCAAGATGGGGAATGAATAAGTGAGAGAGTCAGGTCTTTCCTGGCTCCACTGAGCCATCCTGGATGCTTAGATACTTCTGAGTAGGAATTCTCAGCTTAACTTTTTGGGGCATGAGTGATGTCACCTTGAAGAGAAAAGCACTGCCTAGGACCTGTGTCTGATATATGACTCCCAGCCACTCTGGCAAGCACCTCTCCCTTCAAGAGCCAAAGCTCTAGTCAAGAAGCTGCCTGGGGCTCTGGGTGATGGATGCAGCCCAACACTGCAGTGTGTTATGGCAAGGAATACCAAAGGCAAGAAACACCTACTTTTTAGATTTCAGAAGTCAGAATAAATTCAAAAGAATTTAGAGATCAATACCACAATGCCAATTTCTATTTGTTCCAAGCAAGGAAATAATTGAAAAGGAGGAGAAAAATCATCAGTGCTGTCCCACCCCTAGTCTATTGCCAACCATAAAAACTGGAAAGACTAGCCTGGCATGGTGGCGCACACCTTTAATCCTAGCACTTGGGAGGCAGAGGCAGGCGGATCTCTGTGAGTTCAAGGCCAGCCTGGTCTACGGAGTGAGTTCCAGGACAGCTGGGGCTACAGGGAGACCCTGTCTCAAAAGTACCAAAAACAAACAAACAAACAAACAAACAGGAAAGATATAGTCAGATATAAGGTAATTAAAAAATTTTTTTTATTAATTTTATTTATTTCTGTATGTGTATGAATGTACTGTCTGCATGCAAGTTTGTGCACCCGTGTCGTGCAATGCCGCGGAGGTCAGAAGAGGGTCTCGGATTCCCCTGGAACTGGAGTTCTCCTGGAATTGGAGTTTCAGACGGTTCTCGGCCGCCATGTGGGTGCTGGGGATCGAACCCGGGTCCTCTGTAAGAGCGGTCGGCGCTCTTAACCGCTAGGCCATCTCTCCAGCCCAATATAAGGTAATTTTAAACACTGAAGGCAGGTAGCCTTTCATTCATCACAAAGAAACTACTGCATTGTCCTCATTTTTATTTCCCTGTGAAGACACTTGATTACAAACTTGTGCTGAGTGTAAACCAGTGCCTGGAATTCCTGCTTCAAGAGATAGGAGCTTCTTCCTAGGGCTATTCAACCATCAAATGAGGAAATCTGGATTCTTTATGCTTTGCTTGACATGAAAAATAATTATTTTGTCATAAAAAATCCATTAAGTGGTTTGAAACATCATAGACAAACCATCAAGTAGATTATACTAAATATGAAAAACAAGATAGTTGCTATTATATTGTTTATCAAACTAGCACCATTTGGCCATTGATTACTACCATCTAGCATTGTTCACTGAAGGCCATAGACCCTTGCTTCTTTTTTCTCTTCTTCAGTAGGACACTAGAGGTGGTGTGATGGCTTTCCCAAACTCTTTATTTCTCTGAAGCCTGTATGTATCAAGCTACATGTGGTATATGATTGGGCTACTTATTTATTAATTTGTTATTTATAAGGATGGGGGTGGTCTCTCTATGTTGCCAGCCTTGACCTTGAATTCCTGCAATCAAATAGTCCTTTTGTCTCAGCTATCAGCAGTTGGGATTCCAGGTATGTGCTACCACTTTCAGCATATGTCTATTTTGGAAGTTATATATCCCAAATTTCTTTTTAGCTCCTGAAAAATCACTTTAGCTATTGAAACTCAGAAACAATTATCTGGGAAAAAAATACACCAACATTTTATTCAGTACAAAGTAGAATCTGCATTATAGCTGTCATCTTCCCAATCTCCACTGGTCTTGACAGTATTTTTCATTTTTGTGACCAATCATTGGTATTGGGGTGGAGTTTGAAGAAACAGGAAGATATGTGAATCTGCTGTTACAATATATACTTGAGAAACCACACAGGTGTACATCTAAACATTTCGTTGAAATGAAAGATTCCAGATACCATATGATGCCTCCTTGACATTTCAGTGAGTCACTATTTCAATTTATTGCAGATTCTAAGAAGTCAGAAGTCATTTTCAAACCTTTGGATGTTCTCTTTACACAGGTCATATCTCATGCTGCTTCCTATAAGCTATTTACCTTTGTCTGTTCACTCTCCTCATAGAACCACCAACTTTGGAAATGTTTACACCTCTCATACATTTCTGACAGTTCACATAGAGTCAGTGGGGCTGAGGAGATGGCTCAGTGGTTAAGTGGTGACCACACAAGTGTGGGGACCAGAATTTGGATCCCCAAAATGCTGGGTAAGCTTAGTGGCCAGCCTGTCATTCCAGTCACAGAAGGCAGAGAGGGTTGAGAGAGTAGTCACATCAGCAAACTCTGGGTTTGATTGAGAGACCCTTCCTCATTGCATAAGGTAGAACAGCAACCAAGGATCCTTCTTGGGCCTCCATGTGCATACCTACTCACATGCATGCCCACACATGTATAAACATGCAAACATACACAGGAAAATGGAAAAAGGAAAAATAACCTCACTGGAATCAGAGATATTTCAATGCTTTGTGGAGTTCTTTTGTTTTTCTTTGTTCTCCCTCTCTCTGGTGAATCTCTGAGTGCATTTTACTTTCCTTTCTATTTGACTTGCTCAAAGCTTTGGGTGGTTACATACTATAAAGTGTTCTAAATGTATGGAGAAAACTACACTTCCTTATAAAATCTGACTTAGTTCGTAACACGGAGGTCTGTTTGTTGCAGTGAGGAAGTTGTAGGGATGTTGGGCATTAGTATTCTAGAGAATTAAAGATCTGCTCATCTGTACTTGGTCTGCACATTTTGCAGATTATGAGGATAATGTGAAATGTAGCTGCAGTTCCTCATGTATCCTGGAGAATCTTCCAGTTCTATTACTCCCACCATTTGGCCTTTCATCATGCTTTAATTTTGTGATAAAACGTACATAATATTTATCACCTTAATTTTTCTTTCACTATATATCTTCGCCTGGCCTGGAATTCTTTATATAGACTAGGCTGGCCTCAAACTCACAGAGATCCACCTGCCTCTGCCTCTTTAGCACTAAGATCAAAGGTGTGAGCCACCACACTGAGCTCCCTTGTCCTTTTTATTTAAACCTGGGTCACTGTGGACTGCAACACTGAAGACTGTTAACAGTCCTCAAAACCCAGTTCGGGAGCTGAGGTGTAGTTTAGTGGTCTAACACCTGCTCAGCATTCATGAGGCCTCTGGTTTGACATACAACACCAAAAACAAAACAGAACAAAAAGTCCATTTGGCTTCTAATTTTCCTCCAGAAAGGAAGGAAATGGAACTCTCTTTGTTGACTTCTTTGTTTTACCTTTTCATGAAAATCGAAGAGGCATTTCTTGTTTCTTCTGGGCTTTGGGCTTCAGAGCTGCTTAAAATCAAATGCAGACAAAGTTCTCAATCAAATACCTCCTGTACAGCATCCCTCTCTGTATTTAAGTTAATTCTGCTCAAACATCACAGCCCAAACAATTCTTCTAAGAACATATAGAAAATATAAATGCTCTTAAAAATTCATTTGGGGGCTGGAGAGATGGCCTAGCGGTTAAGAGCGCCGACCGCTCTTACAGAGGACCCGGGTTCGATCCCCAGCACCCACATGGCGGCCGAGAACCGTCTGAAACTCCAATTCCAGGAGAACTCCAGTTCCAGGGGAATCCGAGACCGTCTTCTGACCTCCGTGGCATTGCACGACACGGGTGCACAAACTTGCATGCAGACAGTACATTCATACACATACAGAAATAAATAAAATTAATAAAAAAAAATTCATTTGGTGGTGGATTTGGGGGGTACATGCCTTTAATCCCAGCACTCAGGAGGCAGGGGCGGGTAGATCTCTGTGAGATGAGGATCAGCGTGGTCTACATAGTTCTAGGCCAGCTGGGGTTGCAGGGAGACCCTGTCTCAAAAA
>VZQC01001084.1:354927-387635 GCA_009823505.1 Rhizomys pruinosus | reverse complement strand
TATATATATTCATTTGCCATTGAAGGCCTAGCTACCCAGAGCATACACAAAAGATGGTTTTAGCAGTAAAGTCTCTAGCATTATTTCTACATATTTTAATAAGTGGATCAGTGGGTTTTTGGCAGGCGTAGTGGCGCACGCCTTTAATCCCAGCACTCGGGAGGCAGAGATAGGTGGATCTCTGTGGGTTCAAGGCCAGCCTGGTCTACAGAGCTAGTTCCAGGACACCTGGTACTAAAAGGGAGATCCTGTCTCAAAAATACCCAAAAAAGTGTAAAACCAAAAAAAAAAAAAAAAGAAAAAAAATACATGAAATTGGGAAGGAAACTGTGAGGATATATGGCAGGAGGTGGAGGAAGAGGAGGGTAGGTTCACTCAAAACACATTATATTCATATATACATTCATATATAAACAATAAATTTAAAATCTTAAATTAAATTAAGAAAAATAACTAAGAGGCAAAACTCAGCTAGCTGAACCTTGTACAGGAGCACACTGAGATAAGGAAGTGTGACGGGCTTCAGCCAGAGCTGATGGAGCTGGTCTGCACCGGGTCCCCAGCCTTCTGGTGGGGCAGGAGGTGCCAAGGAGGAGGAGCCCAGGGATGCAGTTTTGCCTGGAGCCCTTGGCAGTGCAGCACTGTATCACTAGATGTCAGTGTGAACTTTGCCAACCGCCACATTTTGCCTTCATGGTGCAAGACAGCAGCTCTCGGGGCCCAAGCTTGGCCAACACAGGGCTGTTTTCAGAACCATCATTTCACCAAGTATTTTATCTATTTTCAGAGTTTGGTTTTTCAGAATTAAAAAAACAAACAAACAAACAGAAACTCTGAATCAAAAGTTGCTCTTTTAAGCGCCATGACTTTCTAGTCTCAGGCTTGCATTAGGCAGGCAACTGGCAGGGAGGTTACAAGGCAGGCAATGGAAAGTTCCACTTAGGGTCTTAAAAGTGTGGTAAGCCAGAAACCTGTAGGCCCCACTTCAGGAAACCACGGTATCCTATGCTACCACTGTTGCTCATAAGTGGGGACAGGAAGCTGGTGATCAGGTCTTTATAATCAACCACATAAGGTGTACTTGTCTACTTTTTTCTTGTGATTTTTTACTTTTTTTAGAGATAGTTTTATAACCCAGAGATTTCTGAAACCTTAAAGAAAAGTCACTGAATTCATTTCCTATTGCTGATACAACACACTATCAAGAACTTAAAAACTTAAACCAATACAGATTAATCTATTCTGTAGGTTACTGACCTCACTGGGCTAAAATCAAGGTGTTGCGTTTCTCCTGGAGGCCCTTGAAGAGGGTTATTCTCTTACCTTTTTTGTTTCTAGAGGCATTACATGCCTTGGCTTGTGCTTCCCTCTTCTGACATCAAAGCCAACAATGGTCAATCCAGACCTGGAAATTGATTCTTGGGCCTCATATGTGCTGAGTAACTACTCTTGCTGCTGAGCTACTCTTGATGCCCAACCCCTCCTCCTTTTTTCCCTTTTATTTTTTCTTTTGGTCTTTTTATTTTTATTTTAATTTTTATTTATTTTTCTCTATGTGTATGAATGTACTGTCTGCATGTGGGTCTGTGCACCCGTGTCATGCAATGCCACGGAGGTCAGAAGAGGGTCTCGGATTCCCCTGGAACTGGAGTTCTCCTGGAATTGGAGTTACAGACGGTTCTCAGCCGCCATGTGGGTGCTGGGGATCGAACCCGGGTCCTCTGCAAGAGCAGTCGGCGCTCTCAATCGCTAGGCTATCTCTCCAGCCCCTCTTTTGGTCTTTTTGCGACAGGGTCTCCCTGTAGCCCCAGATGTCCTGAAATGCACTATGTAGCCCAGGTTAGCCTGGAACGCACAGAAATCTACCTGCCTCTGCCTCCCAAGTGCTGGGATTAAAGGTGTATACCACCATGCCTGGCATAGTCTCATTGAGTTGCTTAGGCAGGCCTTGAACTTGTAATCCTCTTGCCCAAGCTTCCACAGTGGCTCGGATTCCAGGCCCGTGCTATCAGGCCTGGCTCTGTTTCCTTGCCTCACTCTGGTCCTGCCTCTCCTCTCTCTTTTGCTTATGAAGAAACTTGCATTATACTGGGCCGACAGAAGCAATTCAGGACACTCTTCCTATCTCAAGACCCTTCACTTTATTTCTGCCTGCAAAGGCCATCTTTCCATATAAAATAATATATGTACAGATTCCAGGGCCGAGTACACCAGGGCTGGTGATGTGTATTTATGGAACAGGAGGGGGACTTTTTCTACTAGTCATTAATCTTAAAATAACATCTGATGCAATTTTTCAGCTGATGAGCTTTTTAATAGGTTGATGTAGTGTCACTGACAACTGTTGTTTTTATAGCAGACTGTGTTGGAAAATAGTAAGGCATGAATTTCCTCTGTTTATGGAATGTTAACAATGAAAATTAGAAATTTGCTACACCCATATTAATTCAGTTACTCTTAACCTGACTCTACACTAACTCTGCCACCCTTGTGACCCCTACTTTCAGGATCACTATCCCAGGAATAGCACTGAGCTGGCCTGGGGTGAGCTCCCATAAAGAGTAACACCCGTGATTCCTGCACCCACAAGTGATGAAGGGCAATGCTAAGGAAGACAGGCTAGGACAGCCTCTGTGAACCCCACAAAAAGCCAGCAAAAGGACTGGGAGAGGGCTCTGTGGTCGTGGTCGAATGCTGCTCAAGCATGCTCTTGGTTCAATCTCCAGAACTGGAAAAGAACAGAAGGAAAGCCAAAACACCCTACTTATCCCATGCCTCCTAGCGAACTAAGAGCAGCTTTCCTTTAACATGTGGAAAGCTGAATCTAGATCCCTGTCTCAAACACACTCTTTCCTTTGTGTTCTTTTTTTTTCTGTATGTGTATGAATGTACTGTCTGCATGTAGGTTTGTGCACCCATGTCGTGCAATGCCGCGGAGGTCAGAAGAGGGTGTCGGATTCCCCTGGAACTGCAGTTCTCCTGGAATTGGAGTTACAAATGGTTCTTAGCTGCCATGTGGGTGCTGGGGATTGAACCTGGGTCCTCTGCAAGAGCAGTCGGTGCTCTTAACCGCTAGGCCATCTCTCCAGCCCTCCTCTGTGTTCTTACCTGGTGCCAGCAGCACTGGCCGGAAGGCTTATCTGTCATCCTTGCCTCTTCCTTCTTGGCCATGCAAACAGCCTGTCATGTGCCAAGGCCTACAGAGGCTGCTCTCCTGGGTGCTCCATGTTGCTTCACTCCAGGTCAACTCCTAACAAGTGTCCATTGCTCTGTCCTAGCACTCCATTCTCCAAATCCTGGCTGGAGTTATTCTTCCATTTTTTTTTTTTTTTTTTGGTCTTTTTGAAACAGGATCTCCTTGTAGCCCCAGCTGGTCTGGAACTCACTATGTAGACCAGTTTGGTCTTGAATTCCCAGAGATCCACCTGCCTCTGCCTCCCCAGTGCTGCCTGGCTATTCTTCTAAATTCTAAGTATGATCATGGGACTGTGGCCTAGGAGAGGGGTTTTCTTTTGCCTTTTGGATCCTTTCTAACCTCTTAGGCCAGCACAGCAGGCCAAGCCAGTTGGACTCTGCCCCACCCTACTCTTCCAGCTGGTTCTGACTTCCTTGTCTGCTTCTCTTTGGTCCTCCACCTAGGAAAATGCTCACAGTTCTTCACATACTCAGAGCTTTCCCTTGCTTCATTCAGGCTCCTGCAGCCTGCAACACCTACAGTTGTATAAAGACTCAGCCCCATGGTTGTTGCTTCTGGGGCTGCGGCTTTGCTCTTCATCCGACTTCTGTTCTTTCACTCAGCTCCAGCATACTTCTCTCCAGCACACTTCTCTACAGGCCATTAGGCATGAACACAAGGGCTCTGCTTGACTTTGCATCTCCAGTGCTAAGACACTGCAGAATTTTCCCTGCACCAGGGATGACCCTGCTCGGGGCTGTGTTCCAAAACCTACCGGTTCAGACTTGAATCTCTATAGTTCAGCCAGAGCCCAGCTAGCTTCTGGGAAACAGAGGGTGGGGTAAATTGACCAGCAAGTAGCTTTTTTCTTTCTTGTTCCTGGCCAGAGCCAGTCCTGCAGTTAAGACTTTCTCTTTCCCACTCTTCCCTAGAGGCAGAGACCACAGCCACTCAAGGGAATTGGCCACCTAAGCTATAGACTACTTTGGCAGAAAAATGTAGAGGGCAACGAACTTGCGTAGCAATGAGTCTAAGTGGCTGGAGATCCCAGCATGCCTACTCAGCGCTGCCTGCCAGTCCTGATCCACATTAGTCCCTGGAAGCCTCCTACCTGCAGACTGTCTCAGAGCTCTTGAGAAACATGCAGTGGTCAGTTAAAAATAAACCATGATGGAGTTCCTGGACTTGGAGGCTTCTGCAATCTAGACCTAAAATATGGGGCCTGCCTTTGCTGGGGATTTTGGTTACCCTTAAGGGAGAAGGCAGTAAGAGAAAATGTTTTATACTACTTTTTAATCATTCATGTATTACCATAGGGATTTATGGATTTATGGAAGTGGCAGGAGGCTGGGAGGATGGAGCACAGGCACTGGAGAGGACACATGCATTATGTAGCAGAGAGCTGTTTGCTTCCTTCAAGCTGGGTTTCACTTTTGTAGACTGGGAAAGTCCCTCTGCTACTGGGCCCATGACAGTCTACCCACTAAGCTCTGGGGTTCCTTAACACTAAAGAAATTTCTTTTTTTTTAGAATTTTTTATTATTTTTTATGTGCATGAGTGTACTGTCTGCATGTAGGTTGGTGCACCCATGTCGTGCAATGCCTCGGAGGTCAAAAGAGGGCATAAGATTCCCTTGGAACTGGAGTTAAAGACAGTTCTTAGCCGCCATATGGGTGCTGGGAATTGAACCCAGGTCCTCTGCAAGAGCAGTAGGTGCTCTTAACAGCTGAGCCATCTCTCCAGCCCCTAAAGAGGTTTCTTTATAATGGAGAAGCATCTAGGGCTGTGGTTGTCTTGTATTAAGGGTTTTAAAATAAAGGCTTTTTATGGTGCATATATTTATTCGTGTGTATGCAATGAGTATGCAGGTGTGTGTGCATGTGTCTGCACATACCTGAGGAAATCATTCTTCAGAAGCCGGCCTCCATTTTAATTTTTGAGACAGGGTCTCTCACTGGGACACTGGACTAGGTGGGCTAGCTAGTCAGTGAGCCCCAGGAATCCTCCCGTCTCCACCTCCCCAGAGCTGTGATTATAAGCACTCACTATTGTGCCTATCTCTTTTCATGGGTGCCGAGGATTGAACTCTGGACCTCAGGCTTGAGGTCCAGCTGTACTACTGGAACTCACTATGTAGACCAGGCTGGCCTGAACTCACAAAGATCTGCCTGCCTCTCCTGAGTGCTCGGATTAAAGGTGTGCACCACCACCCCTGGTGATTTTTTTTTTTTAATATCGTTTGCAACAAAGTGAATTGAGATTAGCACATGCTACACATATTTCATCTCTTATTAATAACTTCATACTATTTCAATAAGCAAGAACCAAGTTATTTTTATTAGCAGGTGCTGACATTCTAACTTAGCTGTTTTTAGAAGAGAAAATGATTACAAAATCCATGTCAAACATACACCAAAGACTGTTCAAAATATTAGCTATGGTATGACATCAAGAAAAGTTGAAATAAGAAGTTACACACATCAAAGATTTTAAATAGTCTCTGGTTTCTATATATACATTTATCCTTTCCATCCATCATGGCCTGTCACATTATCATTACAGCGGGGAGACACTTTTTAGCAATGACTACCAAATGACCATTACCAACGTATCAAGTGTTGACACTGCACTGAGATTGTACAAAACAGTAAAATCAGTTCCAGTGACTATAATGAACTATACAGTATAACAACCTGCTATAGACAATATGTAAGTTATTACACAATGCTAGGTAGGATAACAAATATTTTCAAATAGACATTGGATCTTTTGAGACTCTCAGCTACTCTGCGAGACCGGTAATATGATCGTGTGCATTTTACACAGCAAACAGGTTTAGCCAGGTTAAGTGGCTTGCCCCAAATCCCAGAGCCAGTGTTAACTAGAGCCAAGGCCTAACCCCAGCTTGAATTCACCTACTTTATGGTGTGTGTTTACAATCCTGTCATGATTGGCTCCTGTCCTTTACTTCTTATTAAAGAACCAATCAACAGAGGCATACTGAAAGAACAAGTTTGTTGAAGAAATGTGAAGAGCTGTAGGGTATAATTAGGTTACAGATTTTAAGCAGTGTCAGAGCTGTTTGACAATAAAATATACCGTCTTATAAGGATTACCATATGCAAGGAGTGGAGAGGGTGGGAGAAAGGCAAGGGGACCAAGTTAAGAAGAGCGAAGGCCTAGGTCTTACACATTCAGAATCTTCCTGGGGAAAGAAACAAAGAGGTCCATCCACAGAGGAGAACAGGAACCTACCACATCAGAGATGTCAAAGAGTAAGTAAGCAAGTGTATGAGTGACCTTCGGGAATGGTTTTAGGGCCGGTGAGATGGCTTAGTGAGTAAAGGCATTTATTGCAAAACTGGAGACCTGAATTCACTCTCCAGAACCACGTGGGGTAAGGAGAACTGACTGCAGGTAGTCTTCCGATCTCCAAGAATGTGCCGTGGCACACATGTGCCCACACACATACATATATACAAATACACAAAGCCAGGCGTGGTGGTGCACGCCTTTAATCCTAGCACTTGGGAGGCAGAGGCAGGTGGATCTTTGTGAGTTCAAGGCCAGCCTGGTCTACAGAACGAATTCCAGGACAGCTGGAGCTACAGGGAGACCCTGTCTCGAAAAGACCACAAAAAAAAAAAAAAAAACAACAGAAAAACATTTTAATCAAGAAATTTAGTAGGACTGGCAAACAAATATATTAATTCATTAAAATCTTACTGTATTGTCACAGACGCCAGACCTGGTGTTAGGCATGTGGGGTACAGGCATGAAGTCTATCAAGGCACCAACTGTTGAGTGTCAAGCAGTCTAATACCATGATCAGAGCTATGCAGGGATTATTATAAAGCACTGATATGGGACACTGGTATACATTTTCAGTATTGGGAGTGGGGTGACAAGGAACATCTGCAGTGAGAAGACATTTAACTAAAATGATAAATTCTTTATATAAAAACTTTGTTTATATATTTGTGTATACATACACACATTACATATAATACATATATATGCATACGCACACAGACCATCGTACATATATATTACCATTTTTGAGACTGGGTTTTGCTCAGGTTAGTCTGGAATACCAAGCCTCACACTGGACCATCTGATTCGACCACTCCAGAAGCTGAAGACTGCAGGTGAGTCTGCTTACAGGCCTCATTTTTAAAACCTGAACTCCTGCTGGGTATAGTGGCGGATACCTTTAATCCTAACACCCAGGAGGCAGAGGTGGGTGGATTTCTGTGAGTTCAAGGCCAACCTGGTGTATACAAAGAATTCCATGCCAGCCAGGGCTACATAGTTAGACCCCGTTTCAAAGCAAAAGAAAATCCAAAAAGCAAAACTAACAACAAAACAAAACCCCCAAATTCAATTCTTGGGGCTGGAGACATGGCTCAGCAGTTAGGAGAACTTGCTACTCTTGCAGAGGACCCAGCTTCAGCTTCTACCACACACATAGTACTTCACATTGGTCTGTAACTTTTTTTTTTTTTTGTCTTTTGAGACAGGGTCTCCCTTTAGTCCTAGCTGGCCTGGAGCTTGCTATGTAGACCATGCTGACTTTGAACTCAGAGATCCATCTGCTTCTGACTCCTTAGTGGTGGTCTGTAACTTTTAATTCCAGAGGATCTGACACCCTCTTCTGGCTTCCATGGGCACCAGACATACATGTGGTGTGCATAAATATATATGGGTAAAACACACATAAAATTAAAAGAAAAATTAAAAAAACCTCAAATCCACAACTCAATTCCCATACCCTTTGAAAGAGAGACAAAACTCATTACATAATGACTCATTGAAAATACAAGTGAGAAACAAGAGACAACATATTCATTTCTAGGTTTGCACAAAAACACTTGCTATTATTTCCAGGCAGATAAAGCTCCAGGCAGCTTCAAAGATGGAATCTGAGCCTGGCCCCACCTCGAGGAAGGCATTGAGGATTCTGTTAAGTTCCACTTAGAAAAATCACAGGAATTTAAAGCTGCAATTGCTCTGGATATTTAATGCATACATTCTTGGGGAGGAAGCTAAAGTCCAAAGAAGTAAAATAAATGTTTGCATAATTTGTCTTGGTGTAGCGCCTAGAGGCTAGGCCTGTTTTTCCTCTACTGTTGAAGGTCAAGGCTGGATTATCATCAGTTCTTCTAATTTAGCACTTCCTCCAGAGATAAATTGACTTCAGATCAAGTTGGCTTTAGTCTTCTCGCCTCCCCTCTCCCGTACTATTTTTTTGGCATCATTATTGCAGAGATTCATTTTTTTGTTTTAATCAGTGTATTAGATGCGGAGAGCAGCCATACACAAACCGACGCTAGCAAAAGATGCTGCACACACTTGCTTTTCTCCAGCGTCTGTAGGCCACGTGCAGGAGGAGGGGCCGGCTTCTGATTGGTGCCCTAGGGGCTTGGTTCTTCCAATCCTTGAAGGTCCCTAGGTAGAGGGCGGTGGGTGGCGAGCTCGGGCCTGGAGGGCGGGGCCAGTGGCCTGTCCATCTTCACGTCTGAGGACCGTAGCACTTACCACACTCCTGTACCTTGCCTAGGCCGGCCCAGGGCAGGCAAGGAACGGGCCCGAGGAGGCGGAGCCAGGAAAGTGTGAACCAATCTCCCGGCAAGCACGAGGGGGCGGGGTCACCGGACCCAAACACCAGGGCACAGCTGAATTTGGGGCCGCGAAGCTGCGCGGCCTTCCAGTAGGAGCACTGGGACCCTCCCCTGGCCCCGCCCCTTGCGTAGGCCCCGGCCCCCGGCTAGGTCCCCGCCCTCGGCCTTGGTCTTCGCCCTCAAGCTCCTCCCCAAAGTCCCCCCGGCCTAGGCCGCCGCTCCGAGGACCCGCCCCCAATCCCCAGTCCCGGGCCTAGCCCCGGCAGCTCCCCGCCCCTGGTGCCCTGGGCGTCCGGGCTTTGGCCGCCTCTCCCGTCCTGCTCAGGGCCAGGAGGAAAGGGTTGTCGGGAAGCACGCGCCGCCCCTCTGTCCTCCCCTCGCGCGCCGCCCGTTTCCCTTTCTCCGTTAATAACAGCTGGGCGCAGGGAGGTGGCCCCGGCGGAGTCTGGGCGGGCGCCTCCCACTCAGCCGCGAGCCGCCTTGGGAGCCGGAGGATGGCGGCGGTAGCAGCGGCCGCCCGGGAGGAGGCGGTGCCGAGGACGGGGGCGCAGAGCGCGGCGGCGGCGGCAGAGAGCGGCAACGGCCCGTCGTGGCGCACCAGAACCGAAAGCAGCGGCCGCCGCACGGCCACCTGAGCGGCGCTCCGTCCTTTCCTTGCTCGGTCAGCCCGCCGAGCCGCGGACCAGAGCAGCGGAGCGCGCCGGGGCCCTGGACTTGCAGGGCCCGCTGAGGGCGGGCGGCGCTTCGGTCCAGCCCTGCGTCTACGCCCTCTCTCGGCCTCGCGGCGCTCGGCGCGGGCCCGGCCCGGAACAGGGCGGATATGGGCGCCAAGCAGAGCGGCCCGGCCGCCGCTAACGGCCGCGCCCGCGCCTACTCGGGCTCGGACCTCCCTTCCAGCAGTGGCGGCGGGGCCAACGGGACCGCGGGCGGCGGCGGGGCTCGGGCCACGGCGCCGGGTAGGTTTCCGGCTCCGGCTCCGGGGCCGGGCGCGCAGCAGCCCAGCGCCTCCGGCGGCGCGGCGGCGGCCTCGGCCCCGGCGCCGCGCAGCCGCTCCCTCGGCGGGGCAGTGGGCAGCGTGGCGTCGGGCGGCCGCGCAGCGCAGTCGTCCTTAAGCATCCCCAGCAGCAGCGGCCCGTACGGCTCGCAGGACTCGGTGCACAGCAGCCCAGAGGACGGCGGCGGCGGAGGTGGCGGCAGCGGGGGCGGCGGCGGCAGGGATCGGCCTTCGGGCGGAGGCTCCGGCGGGCCGCGCCTGGTAATCGGCTCGCTCCCGGCTCACCTCTCTCCGCACATGTTTGGAGGTACGGCCCCCTCCCTGCGCCGCCGACTTGCTTCCGCGCCTGCTGCACGTGCGCCGCAGCCGCGGGTTTCTTTGCCATCTGTAGGGCTTGCCCGGGCCCGGACCCCCTGCGGTGGCGCTGCAGCCTGGTCCTGCTCTCACTTCCCCAGAGCCCCCTGCCCCGGGCGGCCCCTCCCCATCATGGAAGGGTCGTTCTATTTTTGCAATGACCTGAATGGTGCAAGTGTTGTTTTAAAACAAACTGACGAAACAGCCCTCGTGGTGCTAGCTTTTAGTACCAGGAAGTCAGAGGAGACGGTCGCAGAGTGCAGTTCTGCTTGGGAACTGTGTGGCTAGCAGTTGTAAAGACTGACAGCCCTAACGTTTGAGTATTTGAAAGAAGGGACAGACTCTTGACGTAAAGCTGTAATCTTTAAGTCTCTGGAAATAGCCTCACCTACTTCGTACATTGCTACTTGGGTACATGTTAATGAACAGTGTGTTTTAACCCCGTCAGACAGCTACTTTACATAGGGTTAATGTCAGTAATGCTTAGTTTGAAGCCGATCATTGGAATATTCAAAAGCAGTTATTTAAAAAGAGAATCTTTAAATTGCCACAACTCTGCCAACAGAGGCCATAATTAGCCTAGGGTCTACTGAAGAGCAGGGTTGCCTAGAGTTCAAGAAAGTCACCTGTAAAAGAAAATGCTAATTTTTAGTAGCCAATGATGTGCCTTTGTGTAGAAACCAAAGGATGCATTTGGTCTGAGGAAAACGTGAACTGGATCACTTTATGTTCTATGCTGAGTCAAAGCCACCTTGCTAGAAAGGTGATAGCTACCTCATATCGGGGCGTTATGTAGCTGCTGTTCTGAATTCACACCTGAGCACAGAACGGTGTAAACACCATCTGTTTTTTGGACTATTTTACCTTATGTATTTGTAAATGTAAAAACCTTGGGTAAATGTAATGTTTAGTCATTGATGTTCAAAAAATTAAGACTAGCATTTTATTTTATTTTTTTAAGACTAGCATTTTAATAAGAATGTCGTGTTTTATCATTTTAAATGCTACTTTGCACATTTGGTATGAACGACAACACTGTTTTAGCTAGCTACCTTTTTTATTTTTATTTATTTATTTTTTTACACAGCGTTCCTGGAACTCACTATGTAGACCAGGCTGGCCTTGAACTCACAGAGATCCACCACACCCACTCAGCCCCCCCCCCTTTCTTTTAAGTGATTGTTTTTGTTTTGCCTGAGGATCTAGCCCAAGTTATCAAGCATACTAGGCAAGTTCTCTACCACTGAGCTAAAGACATGGCCTACCACCTTACATGAATTACTTGTTCTGGGTGATTTTTGCTACATAAGTAACTGTTATCAATGTTTCCTAAAATTAGGACATTAAAAAAAAAAACGAATTTTGAGGCAAAAGAACTAGTGATGACCTACCTTACTGTGATTTGAGCCCCAACTAACAGTTGGAAGGTACTGTTTCCTAAAAATTAGAGATTAGTGCAGGAACAAACTAGTTTAAAGTGAATGTGTGCTTTGCTTTTAGTCATTATAGCCACCAAAAGATAAAGAGGGAATAGAAAAAACCTTGACAGGTTAATAGTTATTTGGGTTCTTTTTTTTTTTTTTTTTTTGAGACAGGGTCTTCCTGTAGCCCCAGCTATCCTGGGACTCACTCTGTAGACCAGGCTGGCCTTGAACTCACAAAGATCGCCTGCCTCTCCCTCCCAAGTACTGGGATTAAAGGCTTCTGCCACCATGCCTGGCTTGGGTTCAGTTTTTATTTTTATTTTTTGGTCTTTTTGAGACAGGGTCTTCCTGTAGCCTCAGCTGTCCTGGAACTCACCATGTAGACCAGGATGGCCTTGAACTTACAGAGATCTGCCTGTGCTGGGATTAAAGACATGTACCACCACACCCAGCTTGATTCAGTTTTTATCTTATTATTTATTTATTTGTTTGTTTGTTTATTTATTTATTTTTGGTCTTTTCCAGATGGTCTCCCTGTAGTCCCAGCTGTCCTGGAACTCACTCTGTAGACCAGGCTTGCCTTGAACTCACAAAGATCCGCCTGTCTCTGCCTCCGGAGAGCTAGGATTAAAGGCATGTGCCATCACACCCGACGATTCAGTTTTTAAAGGGCTGAGGATTCTCTTTGACAGAGTAAGAATATTTGTATGATCTTATTTTGTTGAAGTAACTATTCAGAACAGGAGCAGATAGTTGACATCCATGTTGTTAATTCCTAGTAAACTAGCAAGCAGAAAGGTTGGCAATCAGGCATTATTTTTAAAGTCTAATTATTGGATTTGTGCTTTTACTAAATAGTTTTTTCAGTCTAGTTGGGTTAGGAAGACTAGAGTCTGGTAGCAGGACCATGACATTGAGGAAACTGGTGGCATCTCTTTCAGACCTCTGGAGAGACTGAACTGTCCCAAGGCATCTGTTGTGTGTAATGAGCTGAGTTTGCTCCTCCAGTTCATGTAGAACCATTCTAGTTATGTACCTACCATTCTTAGAATATTGGAGAAAACAGTTCTTATTATTTTTGTTTCCTGATTCATTGAGAAACCTCAAGTGAAAAAAAAATCAGGGTGGCATCAGAAAGATTACCTACAGCAAGAGGCTAGGTCCTGGTCGCCTCTCAGAGAGGGCCGGGAAGCCATCTCTAGTGAGGCTTTACCTCTGTTTCAGTGGGTGGGTTCACAAGGAAAATAGAAGCATGTTTTTAATCATTCTGGGATAGAGGAGCTAGATCATGTCTCATTATTTTAAAACTTAAGACTTGATTATTTTTTATGTTGATTTCATTTTTTAGTATTATGCCAGTGTATTCAGTTTCAGTGATTACAAATTGGGCATATATATATTTATCGGGTTATAGTTAGGGGACATATAAAATTCCATCTGAAAATTGAGAAAAGGAATATTTCAAAATTAATGGAAAGTTCTTACTGTAATTATATAAAGGTAATTGTTTGTATTTTTTCCTATTTGAAATATATGGTTCACTGGGTGTGGCGGCATACGCCTATAATCCCAGCATTTGTGAGGCAGATCTCTGAGTTCAAGGCCAGCCTGGTATACATGGTGAATTCCAGGCCAGCTGGGGTTTCAGGGAGATCCTGTTTCAAAACACCAATATATACATATGGTTCTGCAAAGATTGATAATAATCTTTCCTTTGTAGACTCATGTAATTTATTGAAAATGAAAACAAACTATTTTTGAGGCAGGGTCTCCCAGTAGCCCTAGCTGATCTGGAATTCCTGTGTATACCAAACTGGCCTCGATCTCATTTTGGCTGCATACATTCTTCTGTCTAGAGAAGAATTAAATATCCAGAAGGGAAGTGAATAATCCATATATTTTCAGTTAACAGTAATTTCTTAGACTTGAGTTCATGGATCTGAGAGTATGGTTAGAATCTATAAGGAGGAGTGTTAGATCAAGTAGGGCTTTTTTCTGTTATTCTTTCTGGACTAGTGAATTGAACACAAAACACTGAACAATAGTCTTTTCTTGACTACTGTAAATATCCTAATCCCATTTATTTTAAAACTGGCCTTTAAAGACAAAATCTATTCGAAAGCCTTGATGTGTATCTTAGGATTTGTTTGGCTTTATATTTGCCTGCATTTTCCCAGTAAGTTGCTGATGGCTAAAAGCAATGTGCAAGGATGGTAAAATAACCTGCACTGACAGCAGTGTGAAAGGAATTAGGTTACACTACAAAAATACCTCAGTAAATGGGGATTATTTCTAGATAAGTCATATGGCCTTCAGTAATATATCTTATGAGTCTGGTAGTGAAATTATAAAGTGAATTTAAGACAATGATGAAGTCCTGTGCTGCTTAATTGTCCTGAGCTTGTTTGGGTGTGGCTTGCTGGTGAATATTTCTATAGCCTGTAATTCAGGTACCTCCTGTTACTTAAGAATCCTGTTTACTTATGTTGAAGTGTGGGCTAGCTTTTAAAATTGTGTGTTAAAAAAGATTTGTATTCCTGGGAAGGTTTATTTAACTTAATTTTCAACACTGATGTGAGGTTTTATAGTGTAGATTATCTCCATTAATTAACTATTATTAAGTTATTCTCAGTCATTCTTAACAGTAGCAGGTGCCAAAATGTTTGAATTTCGGATATTACAATTAATCTAGCCTCAATTTTTGGATGCTTTATTCGGTTGAAGATTTTCTCGGGGAGGGGCAGAACGGGATGCTTGCTGCTTAAGGAAGTGGATGCTTCTAAGCACCACCTCTGCCACCCCTGCTGAGGAAGGGTGATGGTTAATGCTTCTTGCTTGCCATCTCATCTATCTTTAAAGACTACAGGAGATACCTTATGTTGCATGCTAAACTGTGGTCTCTGTTGTGGAAGTTCCTGCTTTGGGAATTGTCTGGAAGTAACCTTGACTGATAGAGGAGTGGGATGTGTTGCACAGCCCCCTGAGTGCTGCATGACCTGGATTTGGATGCTTTGCAGGCTATGTAGTGAGAGAACTGTTGTTTTACTAATATTACTAATTACTATTACACATACACACATGTGTATGTGTGTAGATTATGTGTGTGTGAGTGCAGGTGCCCAAGGCATCACATCCTCTGAAAGTAGAGTTATGGGCAATTGTGAGGCCCCTGATGTAGGTGCTGGGAATGAGACTCTGGTCCTCTGGAAGAGCAGTACATTCTCCTAACCACTGGGCACATACATATCTCCAGCCTCTACACTTCTCTTCTGATCCATTTGCCTATATATCCAATTATATGGATAGCCACTGAATGAAATAAGCATAGCAGTAAGAAAATTCTCCATATAATACCTACAAGATGAATAAGAAATAAGAAAAAAGCAGACATCCTGAAACAAGAACCTACTTACTGGTCACCAGGCTAAGCAACCAACTAGAGGGCCACAGGGGACTTGCTAGAAACAGTAATATTAGTAATATTAGTAAATTATTAGTAATTAGTTTGTTTTCTATGTTGCTCATTAACAAAGTATTAGCAGTTTACCTGCTTAAAGGAATACACATTTGTCCTTGTCTGTGGGTCAGGAGTCTGGGTAGAGCTTCGTAGATGCTCTGCAAACTTCGAATCAAGGTGTTGGCCAGGTCTTGTGTCAGAGAATCTGTATCCCCATTCTCTTAGGAGGTTTGGCAGAATTCATTTTCCTGTGGTTGTTGGGTTCATGACAACTTGCTCCCCTTCTTCTTCTTAGTCTATATTAATTGTACTAAATAATGGTTCTATTGTGACATTTTCTTTTTTTTTTTTTTTTTTTTTTTTTGTCTTTTTGAGACAGGGTCTCCCTGTATCCCCAGCTGTCCTGAAACTCATTCTGTAGATGAGGCTGGCCTTGAACTCACAGAGTGAGTTCTGCCTCCCAAGTGCTAGGATTAAAGGCATGTGCCACCACGCCTGGCCTATTGTGACATTTTCATATGTGTATATCATGTACTTTGATTATTTAATCATATTCATTCTTCCATTACCTTCTTTTGTCCCCTCCCCTTCCCAATAGTTTCCTTACCCTTCCCAGTAGCCCCCCCATCTCAATTTAAAAAACATGAAGTATTATATTTGAATCTGGTTTATTGTAGTTAACAGTGATCTCCACTTCCATCCATTTTCTTACAAATGACATAATATTCTTCATGGCTAAATAGAACTTCATTGTGAGTATATATACCAAACTTTCCTTATCCAGTCTTTTGCTGATAGGCCAGTTCTGTAACTTGGCTATTTTGAATAGTGTCACTATAAACATGGATGTGCAGGTATCTCTGTAGTAATCTGACTAGGATTTGTTGGGATGTATTTCCAAGAGTAGTAGCTCTTGCTCATATGGTAGTTCTGTTTTTAGTTTCCCAAGGAGCCTTCGTACTTATTCCCACAGTGGTTTGTCACCTTGTTGCTTCAGTGCCAGCAGAGGAGAGTGGGACTGCATCTCTGTGGCAGTTAGTTAGGTTCAGCCCATTGCTTTTACTACATTTCATTGATTAGAAGCTCTTAGGCCTGGTTCACACTCAAGGGGAGGGAATTTCACATTGGACGTATGGGTATCAAGAATGGTCACCCTAAAATCTATTTGCCAGATTGATTACAGACTTAGCTTGGTCAGGTTTTTTGTTGTTGTTGTCGTTTTTTGGTCTTTTTGAGATAGGGTCTCCCTGGAGCTCCGGCTGTCTTGGAACTCTCTCTGTAGACCAGGCTGGCCTTGAACTCACAGAGATTCGCCTGCCTCTGCCTCCCAAGTGCTAGGATTAAAGGCATGCGCCATCATGCCCGGTGTTGATCAGGTTTATATACTAAAAGCTACTGTGCTCTGGGCAGGGAAGTGGGGGGCAGGAGGAAGGGAAGAGTGAGCCACCTGGGCTCCTCCCAGGGGGATGCAGAGCTCCTGTTTGCACAGCCAGTAAACTAGAGGTGTGACATTTTGCTCAATACCTCAAGGGAAGGGGCCATCCCGTACTGGAACTTTGTAGAGATAGGCAAGGCAGGAAAAACACTGTAATATCCTGACCTATAGATAACTCACAGAGACACCTGAATGCCCACAGAGATATCAGATAACTCTGAGGTTCCTCAGGACAGGTCTTACAGGTCCTTGCCTCGAGCCAGGCAAAGTTTCATTCCTACAGGTAACTTTTAACTTAAGCCATCTTACTTTCTAAAAGCTGTAGAAGTACATGTGGTAAGTGTAACAATATTAGTGAGGATGAATCTGTCCCCTATTAAAAAAATATATTTTTTTTTATTAAAATATATATATATTTTTATTAAAAAAATATATTTTTTTAAATAAAATTATTTATTTCCGTATGTGTATGAATGTACTGTCTGCATGCAGGTCTGTGCACCCGTGTCATGCCTCGGAGGTCAGAAGAGGGTGTCAGATTCCCCTGGAACTGGAGTTCTCCTGGAATTGGAGTTTCAGACGGTTCTCACCGCCATGTGGGTGCTGGGGATCGAACCTGGGTCCTCTGTAAGAGCGGTCGGCGCTCTTAACAGCTAGGCAATCTCTCCAGCCCTGAATCTGTCCCCTTTAAAGGGGTGTAGTGTCAAGGGTATAAACATGAGACTGCTCTTCCTCAGTTCTCCTTGGAAATCGGAGGGTTGGCAATTCTTATACCATGTAGCAAGTTCCATAGTGAGACTTTGTAAGCACAGTGTCAAGTTAAGTATCTGTTTAGGGTAAAATAATGCTTCCCAGAGAAAGTAATATTTGGGGCTGGAGAGATGGCCTAGCGGTTAAGAGCGCCGACCGCTCTTACAGAGGACCCGGGTTCGATCCCCAGCACCCACATGGCGGCCGAGAGCCGTCTGAAACTCCAATTCCAGGAGAACTCCAGCTCCAGGGGAATCCGAGACCCTCTTCTGACCTCCGCGGCATTGCACGACATGGGTGCACAGACCTGCATGCAGACAGTACATTGATACACATACAGAAATAATAATAAATAAAAAAATTAAAAAAAAAAAAAAAAGAGAAAGTAATATTTGAACTGTTCATGAATGATTCAGAATTTTGGGTAGGGAAGTATAATAGACTGTGGCAAAGTCTATAGAAGCCTGGGATTTGATAGAGCATACTGGAAAGTTAACTGTGTCTGAATTGTTGGCACCATGGAGGACTGCTGAGTAATATTAGGCTTAAAAAAATAGAAAATTGGGGGCTGGAGAGATGGCCTAGCGGTTAAGAGCACCGACTGCTCTAGCAGAGGACCCGGGTTCGATCCCCAGCACCCACATGGCGGCCGAGAACCGTCTGAAACTCCAATTCCAGAACTCTAGTTCCGGGGGAATCCGACACCCTCTTCTGACCTCCGCGGCATTGCACGACACGGGTGCACAGACTTGCATGCAGAGACAGTACATTCATACACATACATAAATAAATAAAATTTAAAAAAATTAAAAAAAATAGAAAATTGGACCAGTTGTAGGTAATGGAAGCAGAGAGATTGTGGGGTAGAGACTTATTCATGGTTACTATTTTAAATAGGGCTTTAGAGTTGATCTAACTTAGAGAACATTCCAGAAGAGATAGAAAAGCAAGCATGAGAATGGGAGTACACCCCACAGGTAGAGGAAACAGAAACCAGAAAGGTCCTGGATGTGTGGCTGTCGGTACACCCCACAGGTAGAGGAAACAGAAACCAGAAAGGTCCTGGATGTGTGGCTGTCGGTACGTCATGTTCTGAAAACAGCTGGGAAACCTTGCGGTTGGAGTCTAGAGATGATAGGAGATGAGAAGCAGGGAAGTGGTGGGGGAGCAGGAAGCCGGATTTTACTACCTCTCTGTTGGCCTTGAACGATTTTGAGTGGAGAGTTTATGTAACCCATTGGGTTTTAAAAGATGACCATGGCCACTATAAGTTGATATGGAGGTGGGGAAGAGTCAGGATTTGTTTGTTTGTTTGTTTTTTGGGTTTTTTTTTTTTTTTTTTTTTGACACTTCTTAACAGCCTGGTAAGCAAAATTCCACACTTTCCCAGTTCTTAGAAATGTATCAGAGACATAGGATTACTAGAACCCAAGCTCTGCATTTGCTTCTGGCACATGAGCTCTGTTGCTAGGTTGAGTAGGGGCATAGTTTAGGAATGTGCAGAATGTTTGTTTTCCCTCTTTGAAAACTCACTGGAATAAGGATTTTTGTTGTTGTTAAGAGACAGGTTCTCACTGTGAAATAAATAGTCCTGGCTGGCTTGGAACTGGCTCTGTAAACCAGGCTGGCTTTCAGCTAGGAGAAATCCACCTGCTTCTGCCTCCAGAATGCTGGGACTAAAGGCATGTGCCACCACCTCTAGCCCTGGAATGAGAATTTTAATGTAAGTACAGATTAGTAAATATGTCTTGAGTAATAGCTATCAGTCATCAAATCCCAAATAAAAGAAAAATTTATTATTTTTTATGTGTATGAGTATACTGCCTGCATGTAGGTTGGTGCACCTGTATCGTGCAATGCCTCGGAGGTCAGAAGAGGGCATCAGATTCCCCTGGAACTGCAGTTAAAGACCGTTCTTAGCTGCCATGTGGGTGCTTGGAATTAAACCCTGGCCCTCTGCAAGAGCAGTCTGTTCTCTTAACCGCTGAGCCATCCCTCCAGCCCCAGAACTTATAATTTTTAAAAATACCATGGATTTGGGGCTGGAGAGGTGGCTCAGTGGTTAAGAGCACTGACTGCTCTTGCAGAGGACCCAGGTTTGATTCCTAGCACCCACCTGAGGGCTAAGAACCATCTTTAAGCTGGGCATGGTGGCACATGCCTTTAATCCCAGCACTCAGGAGGAGGCAGAGGCAGGCAGATCTCTGTGAGTTGAGGCCAACCTAGTCTACAGAGCAAGTTCCAGGCCAGCAGGGGCTATAGGGAGACTCTGTGTCCAAAGACAGAAAAAAAAAAAAAAAAAAAAGAAAGAAACATAACTCAAAATAGGGTTAGGGTTAACTAGAAAAAGGAAATACTGTCTCAGAGTATTGGAGACAGCTGGGCATGGTGGTGCACGCCTTTAATCCTAGCACTCTTAGGGGCAGAGGCAGGTGGATCTTTGTGTGTTCAAGACCAGCCTGGTCTACAGAGTGAGTTCCAGGACAGCTGGGAATACAGGGAGACCCCATCTCAAAAAGACCAATAAAAACCAAAACAAAACAAAACAAAACACAACACAACAAAACCAGAGTATTGGAGACAATCCTAGGATAGCGTATAAAATTGATGGAGCCAGAACAGGAGCCAAAGTCCCTAGAGCCAAATTTAACAATGGTGCAAGTGTGTGTGTCTGTGTGTGTCTGTGTATGTACACTCATGTGCATTCATGAAGGCGTCTTAATATCCCTTGTTTCTTGCCTAGCTAAACTCTTCTGTTGAAGGTAGGCTTTTAGGCGGATGGCCTCTAGGGGCTTTTTTACTGTCTAAGGAAATAAGGAGTAACAATCAAAGGGAGGATTTTTCTTTAGTAGTTTGAGTTTTATGCCTATCCATGAATCATTCACAGAAGAGGAGATGGGATGCTGTGTTGTTAGTGTGGTGCAGAGTCTGGGCCTACTAGTCAGGCTGTGAGGTTGAGCAGCCTGCCTTACCTAACTTCTGTGCCTCAACTTTCCCATCTCCAAAAAGATTAAAACATCTGCTTTGTGGTATTGCAAGGATTTAAATAATCCACTGAAGTATTAATAATATATTAATTAATATATTTAATTATCATTTGAACTTCATCTATCAAAAATGGAGACCTCTAAGGTTCATGTCCCACTTCCTTGGGAAGACCATGTGTCTTGCTCTAACTTCTCAGATCTTCCTTTCCCAACTTCTCAAATTTTACAAAAAGAGCTCATAGTTTTAGTCTTCATTACTATTTTTGACTACGTGGGAGAGTATATTTGTTATTTGTTTGTGTATGGGGAGGCCAGGTGTTGATGTTGTCTTCCTCTGTCACTTTCCACTTTTATTTTACTTTTTTGGTCTTTGTTTTTGAGACAGGGTCTCTTTGTAGCCCTGGCTAGTCTGGAACTCACTTTGTAGACCAGGCTGGCCTTGAACTCACAGATATCCACCTGCCTCTGCCTTCCAAATGCTGGGACTAAAGGTGTGTGCCACCATGCCGGACTTCCACTTCTTTTTTTTTTTTTAATCTCACCTTTGTTTTTATTTTATTTCATTTTTTGGTCTTTTCGAGACAGGGTCTCCCCGTAGCCCTAGCTGTCCTGGAACTCACTCTGTAGACCAGGCTGGCCTTGAACTCACAAGATACACCTGCCTCTGCCTCCCGAGTGCTAGGATTAAAGGCTCGAGCCACCAGGCCTGGCCCACTTCTATTTTTTTAACCTGGAGTTTGGTGTTTCTGCTAGACTCACTGGCAGTGTCCCAGAATCTCTCTCCCCAACAGTGCCCGGGTTACAGAAGACACGAGGATTTGTGTGTATGCTGGAAATGTGAGCCAACAGCAGGCACTGCACTGAGCCCATCTTGCAGCTCTTCACCTTGTTCTTTGAGACAGTTTGTCAGCCACTTGGCTAGCCTGAGCAGTCAGCAAGCTGCCAGTCCTGTGCCTGTGCTTCCGCAGTGCTGGGATTACAGCTGCAGATACACCTGTTTTACCTGGCTGGTGGGGACCCAAACTCGGGTCCCCATGGTTGACTGACTGAATCATCTCTCCAGCCTCCCCCCCCCTAAAATTTTTATTTATTTATTTTTATTTTATATGTATGTTTTGCCTACGTGTATGTAAATACACTCATGTCAACAAAGCCTGCAGAGGCCAGAAGAGGGCGTCAGATCTCCTGGAACTGGAGTCATGGATGGGTGTTAGCTGCCACGTGGATGCTGGGATTTGAACCCCAGTCCTTTGGAAGAGCAGTAAGTGCTCTTAATTGCTGAGCCATCTCTCCATCCCCTGAGGCCCTATTTTTAATAATGTGTTTTCTGCCTTCAATATTTCTTCCCTTAAACATTGATTTAAGCTTCATAGCACATTTTACTGTGCCAGGTTTGTGATAACAGTAAATATTGACTGCTTCCTAAAATGTACCCTAAAGCTACCTTTTTATGTTTTTAGATAAGGATACTAGTCACTAAAACTATTGTCATATTTAAATCACATAAAAATTTATTGCCCCAGAAAAAAAACAAACAGTATGCTTATTTGTGTAGATAGATGTTAAGTTGAAAATTTTTTAAATTTTATTTATTTCTGTATGTGTATGAATGTACTGTCTGCATGCAGGTTTGTGCACCCGTGTCGTGCAATGCTGCGGAGGTCAGAAGAGGGTGTCGGATTCCCCCGGAACTGGAGTTCTCCTGGAATTGGAGTTTCAGACGGTTCTCGGCCGCCATGTGGGTGCTGGGTATCGAATTGGGATCCTCTGTAAGAGCAGTCAGCGCTCTTAACTGCTAGGCCATCTCTCCAGCCCCAAAAGAAAATAGGAGTTGTGTAAGCTAAACAAATGAGACAGTCATAAGATTGCCATACCACTATGCTTGGAATCTGTTTGAATTAGCTACAAATTATTCCTAGGCTATCTGAAGTGTATTTTGTATTTGGAGCCAGTTATAGTGATTGGTAAAAAAGACAAGACAGGTTAGTCTTTTAAGTGTGTTTGGCTTTTGTGGACAGATTCTGAAGAAAAATAGCTTTGTTTTTGTTGTGCTAGAGTTTGGACCTAGGGCTTCACACGCGTCGGCAAGTGCTCTACCACTGAGTTACTCAGCCCCAGATTAGCATCTTTATAGTTGTGTGGAGTAGTGTATCTCAGGCAGCCTCATACAGTAAAGCAGGTTACTAGTGTGCTAGTGCTTTGGCGACCAGTGTCCTAAGCCTAGAGCTGGGAGGTCTTAATACAGTTCTCCAGATTTTCTATCACAGTATTAAAAAAGAAAAAATCTGTGGTCATCTTGAAAACTCAGTTCCTTAATAGCTTTCCCTGCCCACTCTTTCTTCCACCTCACCACACACAGCGTTCTTCAGAGGTTTTCCTTTAGTTTCTTAAAACATCCACTGTGGTGTCAGTCCGCCACACATAGATTACAGGGAAAAGGGAAGACGCAAGACAGCTGCCGGCAGCTGTCCTAAACCTTGGGGCCAAAGGCTGACAACCTTTCCACTGCCCACTTGTCTAAATCTAACAACTACACCAGGCAATGCCCTAATGGCACTCCCAGAGCCTCAGACTGCTGCCTGATTGGCACTCTACAGTCTAATTCCCATCTGGACACTCACCACACATCACAGCTGGCGACCTGATAGGTCTCCTTCCAGCCCCACACCAGCTTCCCAGGTTGGTGTTGGTGACCTGACTGACTGAGTGCCATCCAACCCACTGGTCACTACTACACAGCCTCATGGGCTAAGATTACACTCTCAAATAATGGCCAGTAGTCCCTGTCCAATGGTATGAAGGACTCGTTTTTTATTCACAGCATTCTGTGTGTGTGTGTGGGGGGGGGGTTGTTTGTTTGTTTGTTTTTGGTCTTTTTGAGACAGGGTCTCCCTGTAGCTCCTGCTGTCCTGGAACTCACTATGTATTCCAGGCTGGCCTTGAACTCACAAAGATGCGCCTGCCTCTGCCTCCCAAGTGCTAGGATTAAAGGCGTGTAGCACCAGGCCCCGCCAGCATTCTGTTTTTATACCCAGAGTAACATCATACATCAGGGCCTGGTTTCTTTCAGCCCCTTGCCTCAAGTTCCATAATATCACAAGTACTTGTCAATGCCTTTGATCCCAAGGTGTCACAGGCTTGCTAATGCACAGGCAAATCCTGCCTTAGGCCAGGTTTCAGTGTAAACAGACAAGCAGGTAATTTAGCACAAAAGAAGTCATGGGTGGCTTCCTTTTTCCCTACAATCCACACACATACACCACCAAGAAATAAAAAAAGTTAAGATTGAATAAGATAGGCTACTTTCAGTGTCTATACAAATATATTGAATAGCATTGGGTTTTTTATAGTAATTCGTGAATAAAGCAAGTGATTTCACAAGAATAATCTCTTTTGACTGCCTGGAAATATGTATAAATTCTTTCACTTATTTGGAAATAAGATTCAGAAGTTAGATGGGCTATCTGCAGTTATAATATTTTTAGATGATATTCATTATGCCTCTTAGTTGCAGAGCATATGAAGCCTAGTTAACTTTCTCTTAGGAATTCAAAATCTTGCTTACATACAAGTGGCTGCTTTTGTTTTACAATTTTACATCTTCTTCCTTTGCATTTTGAGAAGCTTGCTTGTTTAGTTTTAAAAAGATAGTTGAGTTATGTGAGTCTCATCTCAGTTCATGCACACTGGTCACTGAATTTCATCTTTATAAAAACTTAAGTGTTAGCCAGGTGGTGGTGCAACGCCTTTAATCCTAGCACTTGGGAGGTAGAGGCGGGAGGATCTCTTTGAGTTCAAGGCCTGCCTGGTCTACTGAGTGAGTTCCTGGACAGCTGGGGTTACAGGGAGACCCTGTCTCAAAAAGACAAAAAAAAAAAAAAAAAAAAATCCTTAAGTGTATCTTTTTATTTTATTTTATTTATTTTTTGAGAGTGCTAGGATTTTGAGAGTGCTAGGATTAAAAGCGTGCACCCTGCTTAAAGGCGGCTTAAAGACCATTCAGTTCTTAGCCGCCACATGGATGCTGGGAACCGAGCCCCGGTCCTCTTAACCGAGCCATCTCTCCAGCCATGTGTCTTTTTATTTTTAGCTTTCATTTGTTGTACTATACATAGAGTATTCCAGGCCCTCTGTGGCCACAGGGAGATCCTGTCTCAAAAAACAAAACAAAACAAAAATAAATCTTTAAAAAAATATATGGGCTAGAGAGATGTCTCAGTAGTTACAAGTGGTTACTGCTCTTAAAGAGGATCTGGATTCAGTTCTCATCCCATCAGGTGGCTCACAACTACATGTCACTCCAGTTCCAGAGGATCTGAAGCCCCCCTGGTATCCATAAGTATCTCCATGCATGTGATGCATATAAACTCACCCAGGTACACACATTTGCATAAAGAAAAAAACCCAAATCTTTAAATAAATATCAATTTCTTAGAGATTTTCTTACAAATTGAAAGTCTGAAATATTTTTTGGCATAAAACTTTCAGAAATTTTTAAAAAATTTTTATTTTATGGGTATGAATGTACTTCCTACACATGTGCAAGTGTGCCATGTCACAAAGTGCTTTCCGAGGTCAGGAGAAGAGGACACCATATCTTCTGGAACTGGAGTTAGGATTGCTGGCTGTCAGCTGCCATGTGGGTTCTGGGAATTGAACTCGGGTCCTCTCCAAGAGCAGCCAGTGGTGCTCTTAGCCATCTCTCAAGCCCAGAAATGCATGTTTTTAGTGAAAGCTTTAGTAAGCACTAGTGGAACTTTGTTCCTGTAACTTGTAGTTTTCTGTAGCATTTAAAAATGCCAGTTTGGGGGCTGGAGAAATGGCCTAGCGGTTAAGAGCGCCGACCGCTCTTACAGAGGACCCGGGTTCGATCCCCAGCACCCACATTGCGGCCGAGAACCGTCTGAAACTCCAATTCCAGGAGAACTCCAGTTCCAGGGGAGTCCAACGCCCTCTTCTGACCTCCGCGGCATTGCACGACACGGGCGCACAAACTTGCATGCAGACAGTACATTCATACACATACAGAAATAAAAAAAAAAAATGCCAGTTTGGATGATATTTGTATCTCTGCATCAGTTACCAAAGTGTATTAATGCACTCTTCACCGTGTCTCCAAGGAACACTGCAAGGTCGAGGGTAATTCCTTCATTTTATAAACCAGAAACCAAGGCTCTGAAATGCAAATTTTGAATGACTGAATCAGTCCAAGGGTTTGGGGGCTTGGGGGTTTTGTCTTATGGTCTTTTTTTTCCTTTCACCATTAGTTTCCTATTGGTGCTTTAACAGATTACCACAAATGTAGTGGCTTCAACCACGCAGATATATTTTATAGTAGTAGAGATCAGGAGTCCCGCTCTTGGTCTTCACAGCTAACAACATCTTTTTCACACTGCCATCTTTATTTTTGACTCTTCTGCTAGACTCCTCTACATTTTAATTAAGGACCTTTGTAATTGAGTATACCCAGATAATACAGGATAATCTCTCTTAGGATCAGTTGATTAAGCAAGCGAATTCTACCTGTACCCTTAATTCCCTTTGCCATGCAACTCAGCATAGCTCCATGTTTAGGGCCTGTAGATGCTATTGGGAAGCTATTCTATCTACCTCAGTGTGGTAACTCTTGAATGTCCCTGCTGGCTGTCTAAACATGTTTTGACTTATCAGGAGAGGGAAAAAGAAAAAGATTTGAGATTAAAGATTAAAAAACATGAGATTCAAAAAGAAAAATGATTTGAAATTAAAAAAAATAATTTATGTAAACTTTAATGACCCACTAGCTTATTACACCTGAAAGTTAAAGAGTTCTTGATCTAAATTATAAAAGTTAGCTAGATAAGTATTTTAAATTTGCTCTGAGAAGCAATATAGGTGAGTGAATTTGTAGCATTGAAAAAAGTGAATATATACTGATTTAGTCTTCAACTTGAACAATTCGAAGTAGTTTCCTTATTTTTATTTATATTAAGTAAAATATTGAACTTTTATCTGGTTATTTAAAAAATTTTTTAGGGTATGTGTTGAGTAGGTAGGACTCCATAGTTAAACTTCAGGTAGTCCACGAAGCTTGACGTACACAGCTTTCTGCTTTACTTCGACTTTTCTAGAGGAATAATTAGTTTTCATTGGATTCTCTAAGGGAATTTATGTCCCTAAGTTGTTTAATAACCATTGATCTAACAATTCCCTTTGTCTCCGATTCTTTTTGTGTTAATTTTTGTGCATGAGTGTGCATAAGTACATAGTGTGCTGGGCTGAGGATACCCTCAGGTGTTGGTCCTTGCCTTCTACTTGATTTGCATTATGGACTGTTGTTTGCTACTGAGCACACTAGTCTAGCAGGGTGGCAAACTTCCAGAGATTCTCCTGCCTTTGTCTCCCATCCTGCTGTAGGAGGTCTGGGACATTGGGTTCTGGGGATTGGAACCAAAGTCCTTAACATTTGTTTCTAATCCTGTGGTGTGTGTGTGGAGCCCTCTGATGTTTTTATATAGTTCTTCTCTACTTGAAGATTATTTAGCACATAATTAAGCTTTTGCTGAGTGGTAGGTAGTGGAATAGAGAGTGTTCATAGAGCTTGATGTTGATTATCATACATTTATTTATTTATTTATTTATTTATTTATTTATTTAGTGAGAGAGACAGACAGACAGACAGACAGGGTCTCATTGTGTAGCCAAGGCTGGCTGGCTGGGAACTCACAAAGCTCTATCTGCCTCTCAAGTACTGTGATTAAAGGTGTACACCACCTTGCCTGGCTAGCATTTGCCTTGTAAACTTTATTTTAAACTATTAGAATGCTTTTTTACCTGAATCTCTACTTTATCATTGTGTTGGGAACAAGCAATATTTTCCTTTTTCAAGGGAGGATTAATTTGCTTATAACGGAATGCACAGATCTTAAGTGTAGGTTTTGAAGAGTTTTGACCAGTAACATAAACTGTATAATAGATACATTATTAAAATAGATTCCTTCATCACCTCAAAAAATTCTGGCATATTCTAGTAATTACACATTTACTTCCAAGAAGCTGGTTAATGTAACCCATTTCTGTTACCATCAACTAGTTTGGTGTTAAACTTTATAAAAACAAAGCCTTATAGCATGTACTCAGGAGTTTGGCTAAACGTAAAGTGTGTACAATTAGAATGAGAGTTATTGGAAAAGTCTGTGAAACCTGGACCTGCTCCATCTCTTGCCCACCCCACCAGATTCTGTGCCCCACCCCACCAGATTCTGTGCGGCAGTACTATACTCTGTTTTGTAGGCCGTAGAAGTGGGAATACTCCAATGTATTTAGCTGACCATAGATATAGATACTTAGACTTAAGTATGTACGTATCTCTAATGAGAGATACTAAAACTGCCTACTTTAATTTGCCCTTGCTTCATTCATTATTTTTCAACTCTCAGTTAAAGTTTTGGATTTTACTACATTTTAAGTGGATTCACTGCAGCACAGTGAGATAGGATTTGTAAATCATCAGAAGTACAAAGATCAGGGAGCTTCTATTTTAGCATCACTTAAGTATGGGAGAAATTCCACTTGTCCAAGAAATGTTGGGACATTAATGAACATGAAGTTTGTTTTTGGTTAATGTGAATCTTTTTTTTTTTTTTTTTGAGACAGGGTCTTCCTGTAGCCCCAGGCTGGCCTGGAACTCACTCTGCCTCCCCAGTGCTGGGATTAAAGGTATGCGCCACCATGCCCAGCTTAAAAGAGCTCCTAGCCACCATGTGGGTTCTAGGACTCGAACCTGGGTCCTCTGCAAGAGCAGCTGGTGCTCTTAACTCCTGAGCCATCTCTCTAGCCCCTAATGTGAATCTTTTTAAAAATTAGTTAGGCAGGAGGCAGAGGCAGGTGGAGCTTTGTGAGTTCAAGGCCAGCCTGGGCTACAGAGTGAGTTCCAGGCCAGCTGGGGCTACAGGGAGACCCTGTCTCGAAAAGACTAAATAAATAAATAAATAAATAAATAAATAAATAAATAAAAAAAATTAAAAATTAAGGAATGGCTAAGTGTTCTGTAGAGTGTCTTTTTTTTTTTTTTTTTTTTTTTGTATTTGTAGATAGCCTAAGGAGTGTGAATGAGTCAGACACCACACTGCAATTTGAAACAACAGGTGGAACCAAAGGAAGTTTCAGCCTTAAGCAAGATCCACCAGAAAAGGGCGTTCTTAGGGCCCTGTGAGGCTCTACTTTGCTGGGCACAGGTGTTTCTGGCATTGGCGAACACAGCATATGGGCTGTGGAGAAAGGATGCTGTGCAAAAGCTAGGAAGGGTCATCACTGAAAAGCCTGATACACTAGGAATCAGGGCGTGGCCAGTTATTTATTTTTTTGGAGAATAGGTCCTTGCTTTGTAGCTCAAGATGGCCTAGAACTCACTGTGTGTGCAGGCCCTCCACTCAACTTGCAGGGGTTCTCACTGCGTCTGTGGCCCCTGAGTGTGCACCACACCCCAGTGTATTTACTGTTTGATATGTTAAGTTTTGAAAAAGAATCTATTCTTCTTTGAAGTTAGACTAGCCTTATGACCTTCAGTTTGCATCTTTTGGGAGGTTTCAGTATCTGAGATAGGCCATACAATAATGAATGAGCCTTTAAAGTAATCCATGTCCATGTCTTAGATATTTGAATATCCTATGCAGGCAAAATCCTGTTAGAGCAATTCCAAAAAGGTCTGAAATGCCTAGAAGGTTCTTGTCAGTAGGGCACTAAAAGGAGTCAGAAGGATAGTTTAGAGGGCGAGTTTCATGTTATTTCCGAGCAGTGATAGGCTAGTGTGAGGGAAGAGCTTTTATCAGCTGAGCGTTGGGAGGCCTGGAGGGGAACTGAGAAAGCTGACAAATGTACCCACAAAAGATTGAGGGCTGTTAGAGGAGAAACATTTCTACTGCCTTATTCTTGCTGTAACTTCAGGTCTACTACTTGCTTTATGTCATAAAGTCATTAAAAAAAATTTACAAATAGTAAAATAAGAAAGAATATATGTAGGACACTAGACTTTACAAGCAAAAACAGCACAGGGCTTAGCTAATCTTTGTGTTTCATTCAGCTCACTTAAAATTGAGCATGAGGCCGGATGTGGTGGTGCACGCCTTTAATCCCAGGACTCGGGAGGCAGAGGCTGGTGGATCTCTGTGAGTTCAAGCCCAGCCTGGTCTACAGAGCAGGCTGTAGGCCAGCTAAGACTAAAGGGAGACCCTGTCTCAAAAAGACCAAAAGATGAAAAAGAAAAAAAATTGAGCATGAGAAAACTTAAGTGTTCAGATGATTCTCATACTTAGTCTATGTATCAGACTTTTCTGTTTCTTTGCTTAATCATTCAATCAAAAAATATTGAATGCCTACTGTAGTGAATTAGATAGGCTTTTTGATTGGACAATAAAAAGTAGAAAAGGTAGTTGTCTAAAAAATCTTTATCAAGCCAGGGCACATCTTTAATCCTAGCACTCAGGAGGCAGAGGCAAGCGGATCTTTGTGAGTTCAAGGCTAGCCTGTTCTACAGAGTGAGTTCCAGGACAGCTGGGGCTACAGGGAGACCCTGTCTCAAAAAGACAAAAAAAAAAAAAAAACTTTATCTAATAAAGAACCTTGAAAAGAAATTACAGTATAAAGTGACACACATTTTGTATATTTCAGCAACTTTGTTAAAACATTTATGTGTGTGCCTACCCATGTATGTGTATGCAAAAAGATAAGAAGGTAGCTGGGCATGGTGGTATCCGCCTTTAATCTCAGACAGAGGCAGGTGGATCCCTCTGAGTTCCAGGACAGCCTGGTCTGCATAGTGAGTTTCAGGCCAGCTAGAGCTACAGGGAAACCCTGCTTCAAAAACACCAAAAAATAAAAAAGACAAGAAGGTAGTAATGGTTCCAGAACTTAGTAAGGTCTTTCTGATTCCAGCTTTGTGCCCTAAACTGCCAGGCCCCAAGACAAAATCCAATTTGGATAGCATGGTTTTGAAAGCTTATCTTATAGACTAGTCTAGTATTCTTTCTTGAAAGAATACATTATGTAGCCACAGAAGTTTGCAATTGATTAAAGTTCCACAATAAAAAAATCTAGTTAACACATTTTGAGCCACTCTTTCCAAAATTAATGTTATGGTTGTCCCCCTTCCCCTATTTATTTTTTTGATGTGCTGTGATTCTCCAACTTGAATGGTCATGGGAGTCAGGATGGGCTCCATTCGAAGTTTCTGATGGAGTAGATGTCAGGCTGGCTGAGAGTCTGCATTCTGACAAGCCTGCTCTTATGTATCCTCTACTCCATGTGCTATGTGGCTCAGTCTCACTAGCCTTGAGTATAAGTTCTTATAATTTCTGTGACAGACTATGCTCTTAGTGTTTTCCTGCCAAAAGAAGATACCTTAAACATTGGAAAGGTAGGTGTGGTACCCATATCCTAGCACTTGAGAAGCTGAGGCTGGAGGGTTATGAATTCACTGCCAACCTGGGTTGGATGCATTCCAAAACCCTGCCTCATAAACAGCAAAGTAGGAAATAAGTGTGTGTGTTGGAATGGAAGGGCCTGGGGCGGGGATCTTTTTAACACTGTTACCCTGGGTAGCATTAGTTTCCCTTTCTCTAAGCCTTTCTCTACTTGTCCTTTATTTCTTTTTTTTTTTTAATTTTTTTTATTTATTTCTGTATGTGTATCAATGTGCTGTCTGCATGCAGGTCTGTGCACCCGTGTCGTGCAATGCCGCGGAGGTCAGAAGAGGGTGTCGGATTCCCCTGGAGCTGGAGTTCTCCTCGAATTGGAGTTTCAGACAGCTCTTGGCCGCCATGTGGGTGCTGGGGATCGAACCCGGGTCCTCTGTAAGAGCAGTCGGCGCTCTTAACCGCTAGGCCATCTCTCCAGCCCTCTACTTGTCCTTTAAGCTTCAATTTAGTCATCTGTCCATGGATATGATGAAACCTATTTGGAACAGGTTGTAGTAAGGATTAAATGATATATTTGACACAGTTCCATGTATAGGGTTTATCACATCCCAGCTATTACTTTACTAATTAAAATAGAGTCATTGGATCAAATGGTCTTTTTTTTTTTTTTTTGTCAAATGGTCTTACTGTGGTTGGAACCTATTGGAAATGCAGAATCTCAGGTCACACCCAAGACTTACTGAAGCAGTCTGTGTTTTGAGGATGCCCAGGTGACTTGTATGCACATGACCTTGTGGAGGGGCACTAGTATAGCGTAGATGTTGAAAAGCTACTCAAGCTTAGTGAAGTGTATGATTTATTTTGATCCATTTTGTAAACTGGCTGGCTACGTAGGGCTGTGTCTATATTAATGTTATCTGTTACAATATGTACTGTTTATTCAAGAGCCCATAAATATTTGAGCAGTTTCTTGTTGTTTCCTAGCTATAAAATTGTTTATGCTATTGTTAAATCTTGAAATAACACATAAAATGAAAAATACCTGAAAAAAATCTACTCTAAGATAAATGCCACTAAAATTCAACCCTTTAACATATCTTTTTAAAATTTTTTTAAAATTTATTTTTTATGTGTATGAATGTACTTTCTGCATATAGGTTTGTACACCTGTGTCATGCAATGCTGCAGAGGTCAGAAGAGGGTGTCGGATTCCCCTGGAACTGGAGTTAAAGACAGTTCTCAGCCGCCATGTGGGTGCTGGGAATTGAACCCAGGTCCTCTGCAAGAGCAGTCAGCACTCTTAACCACTAGGCCATCTCTCCAGCCCCCAACATATCTCTTTATATGCATATATGCACACACTTTTTAGGGCTTTCTTATTCTTTTTATTCCTCAAATTCTCACTTGCCAGATGTTTGAACCTTTGTGCTATACACACACACACACACACACACACACACACACACACGTAGACAAAATATGTAGAGAGGGTTTGTGGCCACTGTTTTACAGAAATGGGATTATGTACAGACCCTTGTCAGCATCTCATTTGTCTCATTTTACTTCAAGTTTGCTAAAAAATTTGTATTTAATTAAAATTTTTAAATATTTACTTTTGAGTGTATAGGTATTTACCTGCATGTATCTAAGTGCAATGTCCGTGGAAGCCAGAAGGCATCAGATCCCATGATACTAAATTAACAGACAGTTCTTGGTCACCATATGGGTGCTTGGAACCAAACCTGGGTTTTATGGAAGAGCATTAAGTGTTCTTAAGCACTGAACCATTTCTCCAGCCCCTATATTACTTTTATTTATGTGTATGTATTTATGCCTTTTGTTATGTACAGTGTGTGTGCAGTGCCCCTGGAGGCCAGAAGAGGGCCCTAGAACTGGAGTTACAGGCAGTTGTGTTCCAGATGTGGGTGTTGGGAACTGCATCTGGGTCTGCTGTAAGAACAGTAATTGTTCTTAACTGCCCAACCATCTCTCCAGCCCAAATTCATTTCTCATAGCTGCATGGTAGGGATATTGAACAAATTGTCATTTTTACTAACAGATTTTGCTACTATAAACAAAAATCTTTGTTCATTTTTTTTTTTTTTTTTTTTTTTTT
>VZQC01001084.1:340834-354630 GCA_009823505.1 Rhizomys pruinosus | reverse complement strand
GTAAGCTAACATCCTTATTAACAGAATTACAAATTTGGTCTACAAGTTGCCTTAAATGCATTGTTACTTTTTTTTTTAAGGATGCTGGTTAGTTAACCACTCTGGCAACTAAGACAAGCGTTTATTTTGCCACTGAAGTTCTCAACAACTATTTAATCTGTGTAGGATGAGTTATGGAAAGCACTGATTTTCCTCAAATACTGGACATAGACATTAGGCACTAAACTGATTCTTGATTCCTTTAATGCCTGTGCCATGATTAAAATTACAGCCTTTCTTTCTTTGCCTTTCTAATTCTGCTCTTTGGAATAACTGTTAAGTAAGCTATATGTTCAGATAAGTAAAACAGGAATAAGGAGGGAAAAGGAACATTGATAACCCAGTTTCTCCATATTATAGGAAGTTAGCTGCCTATTTTGTTTTGTATTTATTTGCTATTTTATTCTGGGTACCTGGATTTGATATGTATTGCCACTTTTTATCCTTAGTATTGACTGAGTTCTTTTTTTTTTTTTTTTTTTTTTTTTAATTTTCTCTACTCTGCTACCTCTATTCCTTCTGGAACCAGTAGTTTAATGGTAAGTATTTAAGATTTACAAAGTTTTTGACCTAGTGAGGATCTTTTTCTACCCTCACCTATCTTGGTGAAAACTTTGTATGTAGACTCTGGATGGTCTCTGTGGTTTTCCAGGTTTTTCTTGTTGCCTTGTTTGCGTGTAGACTGATTAGTTTTGAAGTACTCCTGTCCTTGCGTGCTGTGTCAAATGGCATCTCTCGCTTGTATGTTTCATACCAATGTTTTTCTTGGAGCTTGTGTTTCCCTTCCTCTTTTGTTTTCATTTTTTTGTGTGTGTGTGTTTGTGTTTTGGGGGGATAGTTAGGGAGGGAAGGAAAGCAGTCTTCCCTCACATCCTCATAACTTTTGTTTTTATTATAACATTGGGAATCTTTCCAGACACTTCAAGCTAGGTCTCTGCTAATTAATGTTTCACATAAAAAGTGTAATAATTAGTATCTTTAAGGGAAACTTTACATTCATCTAAACTTACTAAATGATACATTTTTAATCCATTGACTCCTGATAAATTTTCCATATTTCCATATTGCTATATATCTCATTTCAAATTTCAAGATAGCATAGGCTATTAAGTATTTTTAAAAGGTAGAGGGGCTGGAGAGATGGCTCAGTGGTTAAGAGCACTGACTTTTTCAGAGGACCCGTGTTCAATTCCCAGCAACCACATGGCAGCTAAGAACCATCTTTATGCCTTTAATCCTAGCACTTGGGAGGCAGAGGCAGGCGAATCTCTGTGAGTTCAAGGCCAGCCTAGTCTACAAAGTGAGCTCCAGGCCAGCTGGGGCTACAGGGAGACCCTGTTTTGGGTCTTTTTATTTTGATATATATCTATATAGTTTGAGGATTTATCATAGCAGAGTATTTGTTATGCTGTTATCTTAAAACTTTGTGTTTTAAGGAAATTTACACTTAGTATTTCATTTTTTATGAAATATAATTGGAAAGAAATTAAGAGAATGAGACTCTGTTTTATTAAAATTTTATTAAAATACTAAACTTTATAAATAGTGAACTTTGGAAAGGAACTTTGATAGAATTCTGACATCTGCTGGTCCAGCAGTTAAGAGCACTGCTCTTTTTTTTGAGACAGGGACTCCCTATAACCCCAGCTGTCCTGGAACTCATTATATAGACCAGGTTGACCTTGAACTCACACCTCTGCCTCCATAGTGCTGGGATTAAAGGTGTGCACCACCACGCCCAGCAAGAGCACTGCTCTTGCAGAAGACCAGGGTTGGAATCCTAGCACCCACATGGTGGCTCCAGTTCCAGGTGATCTGATGTCCTCCATGGGCATTGCATGACACAGGTGCACTTAAATTCAGGCAAAACACTCATACACACAAAATTAAAAGAAATAACAGAATTAAGATTTTAAAAAAGAATTCTGCCATCAAATAAAAGGCAGAGGCAGATGAAGCTCTCTGAGTGTGAGGCTAGCCTTTTCTACGTAGTGGATTCCAGGCTAGCCAGGGCAACATAGTGAAACTCTGTCTCCCATTAAAAAAAAGTCTACTTGTTATGAAATATACATAACAGTGCATAAAAGGGTATAGTTACAAATTGAATACACAACCGTCAGCTATGTACAGAGGTAGAGCTGTTGCTAACTTTCCCGGCCTCTCTATAAGTCTTTTTCAGGGCTGGAGAGTTGGGTCAGAGGTTAAGACCACTGGCTGCCCTTGCAGAGGACCCAGGTTCAATTCCTAGCACCCACATGGCATATAACAACCATCCGTAATTCCAATTCCAGGAGATCCAACACCCTTTTCTGACCCCTGCAGGTATTGCACAGCACAGGTGCACTTATATACCTGCAGGCAATACACTTATACACATGAAATTAAAATAATAAATTAAAAAACTATATATATTTTGTCTTTTTGAGACAGGGTCTCCCTGTAGCCCCAGCTGTCCTAAAACTCGCTCTGTAGACCAGGCTGGCCTTGAACTCACAAAGATCCACCTACCTCTGCCTCCCAAGTGCTAGGATTAAAGGTATGTACCACCACGCGGGCTATAAAAAAATTTTTTTTAAAGAAGGCTTTTTCTGGGCCGGGCATGGTGGCGCACGCCTTTAATCCTAGCACTTGGGAGGCAGAGGCAGGCGAATCTTTGTGAGTTCAAGGCCAGCCTGGTCTACAGAGCGAGTTCCAGGACAGCTGGGGCCACAGAGAAGGCTTTTTCCTTTCTCTTTGAATAATTATAATAATTGCTTTTATGATAATTCATTCCTTTTCTTTGTTTTATTTATGCATTTCTGAATAACATTTAATTATGCCAACTTTATGTAAATTCAATTATACTCTTTGGATCTTGCTTTTTCATACCAGTATTAACATTTGTAAACTTGCTTATATTGTGCATAGCTGTGGTCATTGCTATTAAATAGTCTGTAGTATTCCCTTTTATAAATCTATGAAAAGAACATTCATAAATATCGAGAAAACAAATAATAGCCCCATAAAATATGAGACAAGAGCACCTGTCGTGAGATAATTTTTCTTCAAGAATTCTTGAAGTGTATGGGTTGTTTTTTTTTTTGTTGTTTTGTTTTGCTTTGTTTTTGTTTTTCTACTTCTGGTCATTGAAATTAATCTGGCAGTGCTCTGGGATGAAGAAAATACAGAATTATTTAACCATTCAATTTTGGGGGCATTTGTTTCCATTTTGCTATTAAGAAAGAATACTGCTTTTCATTTACTATTTTGTTAGCATATATTGTTGTGTTTTTAGGACAGTACCTCTCAGAATACCCTTTGAAGCAAAAAAAAAAAAAAAAAGCCGGGTGTGAATACACAACCGTCAGCTATGTACAGAGGTAGAGCTGTTGCTAACTTTCCCGGCCTCTCTATAAGTCTTTTTCAGGGCTGGAAAGTTGGGTCAGAGATTAAGACCACTGGCTTAATCCTAGCACTTGGGAGGCAGAGGCAGGCAGATCTTTGTGAGTTCAAGGCCAATCCTAGCACTTGGGAGGCAGAGGCAGGCAGATCTTTGTGAGTTCAAGGCCAGCCTGGTATATACAGAGTGAGTTCCTGGACAGCTGGGGCTACAAGGAGACCCTGTCTCGAAAAGACCACCAAAAAAAGAAGGAAGGAAGGAAGGAAGGGAGGGAGGGAAAGAAAGGAAAGAAAGAAAGAAAGAGAGAAAGAAAGGAAGGGAAGGAAGGGAAGGAAGGGAAGGAAAGGGAGAAAGGAAAAAGAAATGCAAATTCATGGGCTCTGCCCTCAGAATCTCTGGGGTTGAGGGCCCAAAACTGAAGCAGGGTCTTAGAGTCTCACACATCAGATTGGGAAGCCAGTGCTTTGAGATATTACTAACAACTGTAGGTTATATGTCATGTGGTTTAATTTTGTTAATTGAAGGTTTAACTTTTCTATAAAGGTTGTATCAGTTTTTACTTCACACTGGTGGTGGTTGCAGGCTCTGCAGTGATTAGTGTTGTCAAAGATGATTTTTTTTTTGGGGGGGGGGTCTTTTTGAGACAGGGTCTCCCTTTAGTCCCAGCTGGCCTGGAGCTGCCTCTGTAGACCAGGCTGGCCTTAAACTCACAGAGATCTGCCTGCCTTTGCCTCCTGAGTGCTGGGATTACAGGTATGCACAACCACACCCAGCTGTCAGGGCTGATTTTAAACTTTAATTTTTTTAAGTTAGAATAGTTTAAGATCACTTTTTAAGTACAGTTGAATTGGTTTTTCAGATTTACTAAAAAAAAAATTTTAAGTTACTGAGGACTTTCTAGAAATATAATAAGAAAAGTTTTCAGACAAAGTCTGTACAAGTAGCACAGTGAACCAGGGCCTCATGTTGCGCACATTCTGTGACTCATTGTGTTTTCTCATATTTGCTTCACTTCCTTTCTTTTATTTATTTATTATTTATTTTTTTTCACTTTCTTTGTGTTACTTTAAGGCAGATTTTTGGTATCGTGTCATTTCACCAAACATGAATGTATAAAATAATGTGTGGTTTTCACTTTGTGAGGGCAGTGTCTTATTTATGAAGGGCTTTTTATTTTCTTTACCTTCAGTTAGAATAATGTTATGATGTATAAAAATTCTAAAGTGATTACAGTTTATATCATTTGGCTACTTTGAGTAGGAGGTTTTGAACCTTTCAACAATCCTAATAAATTTAGTTTGTCAAATCATACTGAATGTTGTCTGTTTCATCAACAGAATCGGAAGTTTAGGCTTCTTGAAATGATTTAGAGTAACATGCTTAAATGTGCCAACTTGATATAAATGGAGCTACATTCCTATTTTGTATCTTCTTTCCCCCCATTCAAGAGTAAGACTGTTTCATGTCCATAGTTTATAACTTTTCTAATAAAACTCAACATGAGATAATGTTTTGGGAACTAATTGATACTGTGTCCTTAGAAACAAATTCTTGAAAGTCCAGACATGCAGTCTTTCAAACATGCTGTTGGCTTTCTTTTGAACCATTCACAGTTGAGTACTCTGAATTACAGAACTAAGAACAGTTTGAGTGTGTTAGTATGAATCTAAGTAATGAGTAGGTGGGGATTTGGTGGGTTTTGTTTTTTTTTTTTTTTTTTTTGTCTTTTTGAGAGACAGTCTCCCTGTAGTCTCAACTATCCTGGAACTCACTATATAGACCAGACTGGCTTTGAACTCACAGAGATCGGCCTGCCTCTGCCTCCAGAGTGCTGAGATAAAGGCGTGTGCCACCATGCCCTGCTGATTTTTGTTATTGTTGATGTTGTTGTTTTGTATTTGTGTACCATGTTTGTCACAGGGGAAAAAAAATAAGGGACTTTTTGCCTCCCCCCACCCGGCAGCCAAGTTGTCAGCCTGGTAAAGAGAATTACTTTTTGTCAACCTAATGAAGCATTCAAACAATTCATATGACTTTTCAAGATGAACTTGAAGATTACATTAAAGTGCAGAAAGCCAGAGGCTTACAGCCAAAAGTTTCAGAAGGATGAGAGGGGACTATTTGGAAAGCTGTGGATATAGAGAAGTTGATTCCAGACCTAGGTATAGAATGTTTGATCAAAGACTCCCATCTGAAACCATCCAGACCTACCCAAGATCATGCACTATTTCACAAACAGTAGAAAACCAGTTACCTCAGTGGTTACCTGCTTATGACAGTAAAATGAGACTAGACTCTCTGAGCTACTGTCATGACCGTTTCTCAGAAAAACCCATCCCCCTAAACCTTAGCAAGAATATAATTGTGGCTCACATAGTGTACACTCTAGAGTTCACAAACACCTCTGCTCAGGATTCAGTACCAGCGGCCCTCAAGCCAGTCATAAACAAATGTATCAGAAGAGGAAAAGACATCCAGAAGAAGGCAGAGAAAAAGCGGAGGAAGAGCAACCCAAGCATGAGAGAAAAAGAAGTTCTGAAGAAATGAATTTCAAGAAACACAAAAAAAAGAGCATCCAAAGAAAGAAAACAAAGGTAGAAGTAGAAACCATACAGGTCAGCACAGAAAAGCTTAAGAATCAAAAAGAGCAGAAAGGCCGAGATGCGTCCTCTAAGAAAGAGGACTGTAAGCACAGAAAAGAGAAAAAGGAACAAGGCGAAGAAAGGACAGAGGAGGAAATGCTTTGGGAGTGGTCTATCCTTTGATTTTGAAGCTCTTTAGTTGGTTCCCCTGGGATTAAATTGAAATAATAGTTGGTGTTATGCTGTCATGTTGATGTCACTTTTCCTTTGTGAATAGATACTTTAACAAAGTAAACATGAGTGTGCTTGCTTTCCAACATTTTCTGAAAACATTATTCCGTTTTATATTTTTCATATAATGTAATTTCCCCTATGGGAGTGGATCTGCTTATCCATCAAATTGCTGTGATGGGATTATTTTCCCTGGGGAGAGATGACTTACTTAAAATTGGAGAATTAACAAACTGCAGAATCTTTCTTCGTTGGCTTTGTCTTAGTTTTGAGTCATATATTTTTATGTGCACTAGTTTTCTCTATGAAGCAATTTATATTTCCTTTGTTAGAGCTAACTTGAAATGTTTTTTGTTTGTTTGTTTTTTTGGTCTTTTCGAGACAGGGTCTCCCTTTAGCCCCAGCTGTCCTAGAACTCATTCTGTAGACCACCCCCTAAACTTAGCCACCATTATTCTTTCCTGGACTACTATAGTCACCACTACAGGTAGCTGCTCCTTCTCTCCCTCACTCCCTAACTGTTCTTATAGGTTCTCTCCTTGTTTAAGAGACACTGCATTTACACTTTGTATCCACTCTTCAAAGCCAGGTTGGCTTTGAACTCACAAAGATCCGCCTGCCTCTGCCTCCCAAGTGCTAGGATTAAAGGCGTGAGCCACCAGCCTGGCAAAGTGTATTTTCTAGATTGAAAAGTAAAATACCTTATAGGTTTATCCTACATATAGTTTTTTAAAGTTTCAGAATCTTCACACAAAATCATATTCTGAAAATGTAATAAAATATGTTCTAACTTCTCAAAGAAAATAAGGGACTTTTATAATAACATAAAAATTAAATATGCTATGTTCTAAAGCAGCACAGAAAGATGTTCAGTAATTGTTTTGAAATTACAGTGTGATTTAAATACTAAATCATTTGGATTAGGAAATTGAATATACCTAGTATGTAGTGTATGTTATACAATTTAATTATGGAGGCTGGAGAGATGGCTCATTGCTTAAGAGCACCAGCTGCTCTTGCAGAGGTCCCTGGTTCTATTCCCAGCACCCCCACATGTCACCTAACAACTGTCTGAAACTCAGTTCCAGGAAAATCCAATACTTTCTTCCTACTCAATGGGCATTGCATGACACGGGTACACTTACACACATGCAGGCAATATACTCATGCACATAAAATAAAAAATATTTTTAAATGTAACTGTGGATTAGGGGTTAGAAGAGAAATGAGGCCAGACTGGAAAGGAATAAATGGACAGTAAAAGTCTGTAGAGTGGATACAAAGTGTAAATGCAGTGTCTCTTAAACAAGGAGAGAACCTATAAGAACAGTTAGGGAGTGAGGGAGGCAAGGAGCAGCTACCTGTAGTGGTGACTATAGTAGTCCAGGAAAGAATAATGGTGGCTAAGTTTCGGGGGTGGTAGCTGTCGGAGAAGTAGTTCATCTGGCATGCTCAGGAGGAGTAAGACCCACTAGGGTGGTGACAGCTTGAAAACGAACAAGAGTGGCTTTCGGAAGCAGTGCTGCACCCACTTCCCTGCAGTGCCGCCATTGTCTCCAGCCCTGCCCCAGACTGGAAACTTTTCAGACAGATTCACTGGTAGCTTTCAAGTAGTCTTTGTCCCAACCAAACCTCTTTTGAAGAGGTTTTCCTAGTTCTCCCTTTGGAAACAGATACCAGGTTATTTTGAACAATTTTAAATACTACAAATCTATAAATTTTCAAGAAAGTGCAACATAGCAAATATTTTTGGCTTTGTAGACTATTTTATGGCTACCTATATAATGGGAAGTAAGCCATAGAAAATAAAGAAATGTGCTTTTTTTTTTTTTTGGTCTTCTTTTTTGAGACAGGGCTGGAACTGGATATGTAGACATGTAGACCAGGCTGGCCTTGAACTTAACAGAGATCTGCCTGCCTCTGCCTCCCAAGTGCTGGGATTTAGGAAATAAATAAATGTGGGCATTGAAACTTGAATTTCCTATAATTTTATCACTTGAAAAAAAATTATTATGCTTTTAACATTTTATTCAGCAATTTAGAAATGAAAAGATTATCCTTGACACAATGGCTATGCAAAAACAGGTTGTTAGGCCGTGTTTGGCATTCAGGCCCCTCATTCACAAAGTCCAGAATTCCAATTCCTTTACAAGAAACTTCTAAGGCAAATAGAGTGAGTAGGCCATGCAATGGTAATTCCTAAGGAGCCAGAAGCCCTTAAGGTTATTATACTATAATGCTATATTTCATTTTTCCATTTGAATTTGGGGACCCAAGAGATCAACAACAACAAAAAAAATCAAAAAACATATACAAACAAGGGACTACCAGCCACCTCAGTTTAGCAGAATGCATTCCCAGAAGAGCAGTATCTTTAAGAAAGCAATTAACACATACCCATGAGAAATGTTTCCAGAGGTCAGCCCCTGTGGGAGAGAATGGTAATATGTCTTGTCAGGCTGAACACAAATATATTAGGCCGCCCAAATCCTATGCAACACATTCATAATTTTTTTGTTGTTTTGAGACAGGGTCTCCGTATAGCCCCAGCTGGCCTGGAACTAGCCCTGTAGACCAGGCTGGCCTTGAACTCACAGAGATCCACCTGCCTCTCCCTCCTGAGTGCTGGATTTAAAGGCGTGTGCCACCACACTCGGCTTAAAGATGGTTCTTCGCTGCCATGTGGGTGCTGGGAATCGAACCAGGGTCCTCTGCAAGAGCAGCCAGTGCTCTTAACCACCTAGCCATCTCTCCAGCCCCAGCTTTTGTTGCTTTTAAGTCATGTTGCATTGCTATAGTGGACAGCATAGTAAATCTCCATGGCAAGGGTTGTGGGGGATGATGAACAAGGCTTTTACTCAGATGTTCTGAGCTGCTTTGGGTAATGTGAGCACTAAGAGAATTGTGGAGAGAAAAACTACAAATCTTCAGATTTGTTCAAGGTGAAAGACTTACTTGGGCATGTTTGTTCATTCAGTAAATACTGAGCACTTTTGCTTTGACATAACTGAAGTAAATAGGCATTTTGCTATGAAGCATGAAGGAGATAACAGTTTAAAATAATTGCCTTTTACTTAGAATTGTTTTAAATATCTTATATTTGAAATTCTTAAAGACATTTGATTATTTTAAGTAAGACTAATTGTACCTGTAGGTCTTGGTAAAATTTAAGACTAATGAATTTGTTTACTGGTCACAATATGTTAAAAGCAGTAGTTTCTTTTTTATACTTTGAAGAGACTTGTGCCTAACTTGGAGAAAATCTCAGCAGAATCTTTAGCAAATGGTTTGGAATAGCCAGAGCATGGCAGGACAGCAGGTACTTAAGTGGAAAGCCTTTCAATGCTATGAGATCTTCCCAGACAGAAGTTAATAGGACATTGGTGAGAATAGGCTGTGTGTGGTGTGCCCAGGGTGATATTCTAGATCTGGGTGTGGGTCCTCTTTTGTTCATGTTCCACTGCCTTCGTCCTGTAAAAAATAAGTGTGGCTGGATATTTGTAAAGAAAAGGAGAGGTTCATTTAGCTCACAGTTTTGGAGGCTGAAAGTGAGGCCAAAAGCCCCAGATTGTACAGTGCATTTGGCCTCTGGTGAAGGTCCCATGGTAGATGGTACCACAGTAGGAGGAACCTGTGCAGATTATGTATGGCAAGGCAGGAAGGCAGAGGGATCCAAGGGCTAGACTAAGTCTTTATAGGTTTGCTCTCATTGGAAGTAAATGGAGTCCTTTGAGAACTCCATGAATTACTTTGATGAATGTTTTACCCCCTCCCCCATTGATCCTCCTTCCACTTGGCTCCACCTCTTAAAGTTTCCACGACGTCTCACCTCTATGGAGCTGGGGACCAAGCTTCTAATTCATAAAACTTTGGGGATGGGAGGGGCACTCAGACAAAGCAATCCCTGAGGTCTTTTCCTAATGGTCATTCTGTGCTGTACTTTATTCCTTTCATCACTGATTGGGGCCATTTGAGGTTCCCTGGTGGCAGAAGCTACTTAGTCTGCTATATTAGATTTTATCAGTCCTACTTGCATTATTAGGTCTTTCTTCCATTATCAGTATACTGTTATAAATGAAAGACATTGTTTATGTTACCATGTGCTTTTTTTCAGTTTTCCATGGAAGCTGGTCTGTCCTCAAATATCCTAGTTTGACTTTTCAACCATTCCGAGTAACTCTTTCCTTCTGGTCCCTGTTCATCTGTTTGATAAGAGCAACTGCATTGTATCCTATTGGACATTGTTTTGTAAGGTGGATTAATTCACCCACAAATTTAAAAGAGAAATCCTTGGAGGGGCGTTAATTTGCCCAGGAAATAACATGTTCAAGGCAAGGTTTCCTTTCTAAAATTTCCAGTATTAGTGGTTTTCTTTGCATTAAAAGCATACCCAAAATACAGTGACTAGGAGACCTTCCTTGTTGGTTTGACTCACTGTTGATATATATATATATATATATATTCATTCTAACACCATATTTTTTAGTTGGATGGAGCCAATCTTGACAATAAAAAAAGCCAAAGTATAAAATAAGAAACAAGCCAGGCTTGGTGGCGCACGCCTTTAATCCTAGCACTTGGGAGGCAGAGGCAGGCGGATCTTTGTGAGTTCAAGGCCAGCCTGGTCTACAGAGTGAATTCCAGGACAGCTGGGGCTACAGGAAGACCCTGTCTCGAAAAGACAAAAANGTTGAAGAAAGCAGAAAGTTGTTTGATAATATAAACAATAGGTAAGCAGAAACAAGGGGGCAAGGCATCTTTGCAGTGTTAGCTAAGATTGTGACTCTGCCACAACATCTATTATGTTGTATTTTATGACTTAAACATCAGCTATAAAAACATTTTTATTTGGGTAAAGGAATTATTTACTCTCAAATAGATTTCTCCCTTTGTTTCTGAAGTTTCTCAAACATCTGAAGTACATTTTGTGAAGATGTCTAGAATTTGTCCCACTATGGATTTTTGTACTCAAGGTACTTAATATGTGCTCTTAATCTTAGCCACTCTTTGTTGAGTTTTAGTTTTACCATTCTCCCAGGAGTATCACCTCTTCTTTAAAACTTCTGTAAAACAGGTCCTTTGATGGTCACGTAGCATGACCCTAGGCTGCTTCTCTATAAAGCACTGTGGAATGTCGGTGTACTTCCGAACATGTCTAATTGGGGTCTAGGAAAGAGGTGAGCAGGCTAGATGGTGTAACGAATCCCATTTCTGGGCCTATTGCTGACTGGTTTTATGACTTGGCAAACAATTTTACCTCACTGGGTTTTCTGATCTTTACAAAGAGGTTAGAGCACTGCCCGCTTAGGACCCATTTACATTCTCCTACCTTGAGGTCATGAAGTAGGAGTGATGACAGCACAGAGAAGGAGCTTCTTAAAGACAGCTGAAGGCATTAAAGTGCAAGATATAAAAGCATTTAAAATGTCTGATCCTGTAAGCATTTCTGCTTTGTTTTGTTTTGTTTTTCATTAGGGACCAAAAGAGGAAAAAGAAACTTTTGAATTTTGCTTTTTTGTTTTTTTTTTTTTTTTTTAAGCTATAAAGAATAAACACCTCTTGAAAGATATTTAGTGAATCCTTCCAGCATCCTAACGCCACATGGGGAAAAAAACTTCTTTGGGTAGCCTTTCATTTACTCAGATATTCGAATGGCTTCTGTGTGTCAAAAAACTGATCATAATTTGGAGCATGGTGGTGCACACCTTTAATCCCACCACAGGAGACAGGCAGACAGATCTCTGAGGTGAAAGCTGGACTGGTCTATATAGTGAGTCAGCCTGGGCTACATAGTGTGACCCTGTTTCAAAAAAGGGCATATTAATGACTTTTGGACTACATAAAAGCACTGAAAAAATAAAGCGGAAGAATTGTCACATATGTAGGAAAATGAAAACAGGGACTTTCTAAGAACATGTTATGCAAATTGACATGAGTTTTGAAAGGTTCCTTAAGTATTGCTTTGGATGATTTGTTAGAGAATCCGATCTTTAGTCTGGTAAAATACAAGGTTAAAATGTAATATGTTACATTGTTTTTGAAATGTATTTTTCTGTTGTGTTCTTGGGATTGTCACTGCTCTGCCATTTTCATTTGTAGATATATTTAGGTTTATTTGTCCCTTTAAACAAGTAGCTGCAGCTGGGCCTGGTGGTGCATGCCTTTAATCCCAGCACTAGAGAGGAAGAGGCAGGCAAATCTCTGTGAGTTCAAAGCCAGCCTGGCCTACATGGTGAGTTCTAGGCTAGCAAAAAAGAAATAAATAAAATAAAAATAAAAATAAATTTGAAAAAGTAGCTGCTGAGTTTAAAATAGAAGAACCTGGAAAACTTAGCCTCTGTGCTGTCTACACAATGTGGCATAATGTAGTGCCTGGTTGTCTCCCTTTCCTGCTGCTGGACTCTGCTGTGGAGAGAGCATGGCTTCTGTGGAATGACTCTCCCAGGTGTTGTTGTATTCGGTTGTGATCAGGACTTCTCGCAGCTAAGCAAGTTGTTAGATGACTTGTAGTTACAGAATAATGATTTAATATGTAAATCTCATAAGAAGGCCTAGACTTTGGGCCTTTCAGTGCTAGAGGGCTTAGCTAGCATGCTGTAGGTCTTGGGTTTGACTCATGATATCACAGATAGTGATAACAGGGCCTGGTGCTTTCTTAACAGATTCTGGCTGATGGTAAGAGCAATTTTCTACCATTTAGGGGTGGCGAGTCTCACCTTTATTTTTCCCGTATGTAGATATATTTAGGGTAAGGTTGAGCACCAGGAAGAAACACATATCAAAAGTAGGGTTGGGTCATTGAGAGAATAATCTTTTTTGCTTAGTCATCAACAGTGGAAAAGCACTGGGTTTGTTTTATTATGTAAAGTAAGTTTGATAGAGCAGGTATGGCTCACTGGTTTCTTTGTAGAAATCTAGATTTTATTATTAAGGAATGTCTTGCAAATTGAAAAGAGAAATAGTCACTGCTTACTGAATACCTTGCTGTGTTTCAGGCACTTCATATACCTTACCTTTAATCCTTACCAGGTTGCCAGTGTATACCTAGATTATGAACATTTTCACCTTTATGACAACTAGGATTTGTACCCAGTCTTTTGGGTTTCAGAGCCCATATTTTATTTTAATTTTATTTTGGTATTTTTGAGACAGGGTCTCCCTTTAGTACCAGCTGGCCTGGAGCTCACTCTTTAGACCAGGCTGGCCTTGAACTCACAGAGATCCTCCTGCCTCTGCCTCCGAAGTGCTGGGATTAAAGGCATGCACCACCACGCCCAGCTTTTCAGAGCTCCTATTTTTCTTAGACTAGTTAAAGCTAGTAAGATATTTAAATAAATCCTCCCCTTTCAGTGTCGTGATATTGACATTACTGTTGATGTCCAGAGGAAACAAAGGGAGGGAGATAATTGAATTTACTTGGGGAGGAACATGTAAAGAAAGATTACTAGAGAAGTTAATACCTTACCCAGATTTGGAGAACAATGTAAGACTTCCTAACTTCATGGTAGAAGATGGAGAGTGATGACATTTGTGGGAGAGTTGTATAGTTTTATTATATATATATA
>VZQC01001084.1:258407-340746 GCA_009823505.1 Rhizomys pruinosus | reverse complement strand
TATATATATATAATAAAACTATAAAGTTATATATATATATATAACTTTATAGTCTTAGGCCATAAATCCTGTGTGCTGGGATTAAAGGTGTGCACCACCATGCCTGGATGAGTCTTTGAATATTTAAAGATACAAATTCTATGAATTTTATTTTCTCCAAGAGTTCTGAAAGTTCCCCCTGCTCACTGCAGCTCATAGTTTCCAGATCTTCCTCCCTTCACTTTGTTTTTTCCTAGCCTAATAGCTTCTAGACCAGACCTGGCTATTGTCTAAAGGCTTGGATCTGTTTGTGCCTATGTTTTTAGTGAAGTGCATGCTCTGGAAATGTCTCGATTGAAAGTTTGTACAGGAGGTCAAGTTTTTGCTCCCTTGACTGTCCGAAGCAAAGCTATGTGTATCCATCAAGTATAAGGATGTATGCCTGAAGTGAAGCAAGTTTTTAGAATTCGAAGTCACTGTGTGACTTGTCTTCCACCTCCCAGCACTGTTGAAGAGACCCTTTATTTCATGTGAATACACTTTGTCATGGCTGTTTGTTTTCTTTTTTTTTAATTTATTTTATCATGTGTATGAATGTGCTGTCTGCATGTAGGTCTGTGCACCCATGTTGTGCAATGCCTCGGAGGTCAGAAGAGGGCATCGGATTCCCCTGGAACTGGAGTTAAAGTCAGTTCTCAGCCGCCATGTGGGTGCTGGGGATCGAACCCGGGTCCTCTGCAAGAGCAGTTGGCACTCTTAACTGCTAGGCCATCTCTCCAACCCTGTCTTTTTAAATTTTCTTTTGAAAGTAGGTTGATTTTCTCTTTTCCTGGTTCTGTGGTTCTGTTTAGTTGGGTAGTAGACCACCTGGATTGATCTGATTTTATTTACTCTCCTTGGCTTTGAATTCTCCTTCCTGGGAAGCTGTGTAGACGAATGATGAAGGACTCAGGTTCTGGAACCAGAAGGGCCATTGGAATTCTGTTGTGGCCACTGTCTAGCTATGTAACCATGGAAGCTATTTGTACATTTTTCATCAAGATACAGGAGTAAATTAATCCATTCATTCAAAATACCTAGACAATTTCCTGATTGACATCAGTGTTACCTCAATTCCATCTTCCTATGTGAATTTTTAATTTAAAATTTTTATTTTTAACACCTTTAAATTTTTATTAAGCGCATGTGTGAATGAAGTGTGTGTGGAGGTCAGAGGACAGCTTTGTGGAGTCTGGTTACTCTACATTTACATGGGTTTGCACTTTGGTTTGCGTGACAAGCACCTCTACTGGCTGAGCCCCCTCTTCAACCCTAATACCTGTCTTTTGTTTCCTTGTTACCATGTTCTAGTGTCCCATTCTAGGTTCATGGATATGATGTCATTTTGAATTATGATCAGTTGATTGAGAGCATTTGCGGGGGGGAAGCCTTTATTGTATAAGGGTGGAAATCAAAACAAGCCAGTAGGAGCAAAATCAAATAAAACAATACTTTGGGGCTGGCACCAGGGTTTGGCAATATTGAAATTTTTTTCTGTTCTCTCAGCCCCACCCTCTCTCTGAGACAGGGTCTCCCTGTAGCCCCAGCTGGATCTCTCTATGTGGCCCAGGCTGGCTTTGAACTTACAAAGATACACCTGCCTCTGCCTCCTGTGTGCTCTTTCTGTTTTCTGAATTGACTTTTTTTTTTTGAGACTGGGTCTCCCTATAGCCCCAGCTGGCCTGGAACTTACTCTGTAGACCAGGCTGACCTTGAACTCACAGAGATCTGCCTGCCTCTGCTTCCTGAGTGCCAGGTTTAAAGGCATGCGCCACCACACCTGGCTTAAAGATTTTCTTAGCCGCCATGTGGGTGCTGGGAATCAAACCTGGGTCTAGCGCTCTTAACCACTGAGCCATCTTTCCAGCCCCGACTTTTCTATTTATTATTGTGATGTGTCTTATGTGTTACAGGCCCTTTCTAAATTTCCCATAATTACATTCAATTTATATTTGGCAGGAAGATACATAAGTATATTTTGTCCTCAGTGTACCACATCAAGGAGTGCTTTATGCTGTTTAGAAATTTTGCCCATTGAGAACTCTCTGTGTATTAAGGATATTGTCCTTTTGTTTTTGGTATGTACTACCAATATTTTTGTTGTTCATATGTTGAATTTGCTTCTGGCATTTCACTGAGGTAAGTTTTGTTTCTTTTATTACATTGTGTCTAAGAGAAAAGGCCTGACTGAAAACCTTATTGCAAGATTAGGGCTTATCCCTGATGCTTGGTTTTTCTCTTTTTCTTTCTTATTTATTTATTTATTTATTTATTTACTTACTTACTTACTTACTTATTTGGTCTTTTTGAGACAGGGTCTCCCTGTAGCCCCAGCTGTCCTGGAACTCACTCTGTAGACCAGGCTGGCCTTGAACTCACAAAGATCCACCTGCCTCTGCCTCCCAAGTGCTAGGATTAAAGGCGTGCGCCACCACGCCCGGCTTTATATTTTGATTTTTAACAGACTTCATTCACTTTATTGAGACAGGGTCTCCCTGTAGCCTCAGCTGGCCTTGACCTCAACTGTCTGCTCCCCACTCGATCAGATTTCATTGTAGATAAGTCTGTCTTAGTTTCTTTTTTGGTTACTGTGAGAAAATACCCTGACAAAAGCCACGTTGTGGAGAAAGGATTTATTTTAGCTCAGAGGCCCAGGTTGCTTTTCTGTGTGGGGAAGTCACAGTGACAGGAGCTGAGACAGCAGGTCACATGGCATCCACACTCAGGAAACGGAGAGAGAGAGTGAACACATAAATGCTAGTGCCCAGTTTGCTTTCTCAACTTTGTGTAGTCCATAGTCCCCTGACCTGGGAATGGCCCTGCCCACAATTAAGATGGGCTTTACACATCGATTAGCATAATCAAGACAATCCCCTGCAGGTGAGCCTATCTCCCAGGTAATTCTAGATTTTGTCCAGTTGACAGTTAACACTAAGCATCACAACTGTATAGTAGTTGTTTTGTTTGAGGGGGGGAGGAGGATAACTTTCTTTTAGGTAAATTCTCTTTTATCTGTTCACACTTTGGTTTTCAAGGAATTGAAGTAAGCATACTTTTTTTTTTTAATTTTATTTATTTCTGTATGTGTATCAATGTACTGTCTGCATGCAGGTTTGTGCATCCCTGTCGTGCAATGCCGCGGAGGTCAGAGGAGGGTGTCGGATTCCCCTGGAACTGGAGTTCTCCTGGAATTAGAGTTTCAGACAGTTCACGGCTGCCATGTGGGTGCTGGGGATCAAACCTGGGTCCTCTCCGCTCTTAACCGCTAGGCCATCTCTCCAGCCCCACTTTTATTCTTTTTAAATGAATCTAATATAGTTTTTTGAATGTTCAAACTCATATTTCACTTAGGAACCTGAATTCCTGTATGAGTCGCAGTAGGAAAACCTTTCCCATCTGCATAGATTCTGTGTAACTTGTCTCATTAAGTTGCCAGTCATTTCTCTTGCTGTGGAGAGAGGATGGTCCCATTAGGGTCAGGTGCTGGAAGCAGGTGTAGAATGTCTGCTTGATTACTGTAAGTCATCTATCAGTGCTTCTGCAGCCCTTTCTACACATCCACTTGAGGGTCTCCTTGAAAACTCCTTCTCTGTGCTTGTCTCAGTTTCTGTCTTCTCAGAAGTTGGCTGACACCTGAGTGCTTTGAGCTTTCCTGACTGTTACCTATTGACACCTGAGTGCTTTGAGCTTTCCTGACTGTTACCTATTGACCTTGCTACTTCAGCTTTTTACTACTGGTCAGCATCATCATTTTGCTGTCTCTTACTTCAATTTCTAAGAAAAACTGATCATCCCAGCTCATTGTTTCATTTTACTTCTAATTTTTCCCTAGCCAAACTATAAATTGGCTCTCTGGTCTCAAAGGTTTCCAGATCAGTTTGTACAGCTTAGGTTGTGAGGATGGAGGGAATACTGGAGCAACAGGAAAACAGGATATATGATGACTGCCTAAGTAACAAGGAACCACAAGTGGGATGGTTGCATTTAGGGAGCCAGGAGCCAGAACAGAGCTGAATATATAGTATATCCTCTCATTTAGTAGGCTACTTTAAAAAATGATTTTTTTAAATGTTTTTGAGTGGCTTGCCGTGTGTGTGTGTGTGTGTGTGTGTGTGTGTGTGTGTGTGTTTGTGTACACTACATGTGTGCCTGGTACTCATAGAGACCACAAAGGGCATCAGATCGCCTAGAACTGGAGTTACAGACAGTTGTGAGCTAGCTACTATGTGGGTTCTGAGAACCAAATCTGGGTCCTCTACAAGAGCAGCCAGTGCTGAGCCATCTCTCTAGCCCCCTTTGGTTTGTTTTTAAATGAGGACTTAAGGCAAGTAATGCTCATTGAATATTGTAGCAAAGTATCAAAGTAACTGCAAATATCTGCCTTGGTTTGATATTTTTATTTGCATCATAACTTGGGTAGAATGGTTTAGCAAGCAAGGCCACTATATTAGCAGTGTTTCATTGCTAACTCAAAAAAAAAAGAGGCTTTTTCAACTCACATTTCTTCTGGAGGCTCATAACACACCACTAACATCCGTTGGCTCTGATAAAGGCCTCATTGTGTTTGGCACCACAGTGATAGGCTTGCATGTGGGGATGAGGGGTCACCTTGCTAAACGAGAAGCAAGGGAGCCGGCTAACAACTGAGACACCTAACAACTTGTTCTCAAGAGAACTAACTCTGAAGTCCCATAAGGTCTGCTTTAATCCTTTTGAGCCCAGGCCCTCGGCAACCTAGCAGCCACCCAGTAGGCCCTTCAAACAAGCTGGTGACGAAGCTTGAGCACAGAAGCTCTAGGTGCAAACTCAAAACCATCTCAGTGTATACCAACCAGTAATGTGGGCATCAGGAGTCTTACATTGCAGACCTGCTTTTGCTGTTCTGATAGCCTTTTCACTCTGCATCAGATAAGATTTTAAGACATTGATAGAGTAAAATAGTTCCCAAGGTACTATGTAGCAATGATGAATGTGGCTGATGGTATATCATATTTGGAAAGGTAATTTTCACAAGGATGTTTAGGATAGAAAACCATTGTACCATGAAATTACATATAATAGAAGAATATATTTTTTTATTTATTTTATTATGTTATGAATGTACTGTCTGCATGTAGGTCTGTGCACCCGTGTTGTGCAATGCCGAGGAGGTCAGAAGAGGGCGTTGGAGCCCCCTGGAACTGGAGTTAAAGGTGGTTTTCAGCTGCCATGTTGGGTGCTGGGGATCAAATCCAGGTCCTCTGCAAGAGCAGTCAGCACTCAACCGCTAGGCCATCTCTCCAGCCCCCAATAGAAGAATATTTTTTTAAATGACAAATAGAAGCCAGGCATGGTAGCACACGCCTTTGATCCTAGCACTTGGGAAGCAGAGGTAGGCAGATCTTTGTGAGTTCAAGGCCAGCCTGATCTACAAAGCGAGTTTCAGGACTGCTGGAGCTATAGGGAGACCCTGTCTCAAAAAGACAAAAAAATAAATAAATAAAAAAAAAATAATAATAATAAAAAAATTAAAAATAAAAAAATTTTAAAAAATGACAAATAGAATAACTGGAGTGATATATTAAGGATAGATGTGGGAATGTTATAGTGGAACTCATTTAAATTTGTTTTATTAAGGTAATGGGATGATCTTCATAAACTGATTTAAGTGGTACTAATTTTAGTACAACAGTCTTCCCCCAAATTGAGTACTATAATGCATTATTTTAAGTATAATATTGAAGATTGAAATGCTTTTGGTCGTCCATGTTTTTTAAAAAACTATAGTTTGATAGTCAGAATAGTTAAATAATCTGGGTTTCTTTGATTTTTCTTATCTTTTTTTTTTTTAGGATTTAAGTGCCCGGTATGCTCAAAATTTGTACCCTCAGATGAAATGGATTTGCATCTTGTGATGTGTTTAACAAAGCCAAGAATAACTTATAATGGTAAGTCTGCTTTAAAATAATATTTTAAATTAGAATTACTGTAAATAATGTGAGTTTCATGTTTGAAGCAAAAGTTTAAATGCCAGGGCCTTGTATACCAGTCTTTTAAAGCAATCATTCTCAATGATAGCTTTCCATGTTCAAAAGGTCATTAAGAATTAGAACAAATTAAAGTTTATATGCTCGTAAAAAAAAAAAAATTGAGGGGGGTTTCCCTGTAGCCCCAGCTGGCCTGGAGCTTACTATGTAGACCAGTTTGGCCTTGAAATCATAGAGATCCACCTGTCTCTGCCTCTCAAGTGCTGGGATTAAAAGTGTGCACCAGCCTGCCTGGCTAGTAAAAATATATATATATTTTTTCTTTTTGGTCTTTTCGAGACAGGGTCCCCATGTAGCCCCAGCTGTCCTGGAACTCGCTAGGCAGACCAGGCTGGCCTTGAACTCACAGAGATTCACTTGTCTCCCGAGTGCTGGGATTAAAGGCATGCGCCACCACGCCTGACTAGTAAAAATAAATTTTATAGGACAAACATTTAACAGCAAGAAAAGGATTATCTTACATTTTTGTGAGTTAATTTCTGGCTTGATGACAGAGAGATATCACATTTTTCTGAATTTAATTTTTTTTGTGATAAGGGTATACCCAACTCTCCTGGTGCACTGGAGAGAATGGGAACAAAAAGGGCAGGTGATGGTACCATAAAATACTTTTTACTTTGTTGAACAAAGAGGATCTCCAAGACTCTCACTTCCCCTACTCTAGAAGACTTTCTGGAGTACTCTTTGAGAGCTGCTGTACTAAAATAAAATCTTTTAGGTCATCCCTAAGCAAAAAGTAATGTTTATGATGAGCATGTTCAAAGTAAGTTTTTTTTTTCATAAGTAAGTTTTAAAATACTAGGAGTAAAAATAAACTATTTCCATACATTATCATAGATAAACAACTGATGGAAGAAAATAAATGCATGAAACAGAGACCAAAACTTCACCTAGCCTTGCACACCTGTGTCTTTGGCCCCATAGAACTTCATTCTGTGAGCCTTAGGTCTAGTACATTGCAGTGTGGTCTCATTTTCACACTCAAATCTTAGATATTTTAGACCCTAGTAGTGGGGTCTTTGGTATAGACATAGTACACTTTGGAATAAGCTTGGGAATTAAAAATCAAATAATAGCCGGGCGTGATGGTGCACGCCTTTAATCCTTGCACTTGGGAGGCAGAGGCAGGCAGATCTTTGTGAGTTCAAGGCCAACCTGGTCTACAGAGTGAGTTCCAGGACAGCTGGGGCTACAGGGAGACCCTATCTTGAAAAGACAAAAAAAAAAAAAAANGCGGGAAAAGACAAAAAAAAAAAAAAAAAAAAAAAAAGCAAAGAAGAAAAGCTGACGAGGAAGAATAAAATAAAGAAAAAGTATAAGAAGTTTTTCAAAATTTTACAAGTAGAAAAGCAAACTTCAGTTGAGTAATTGTTCTTGCCTGTAATTTTAGCACAACTAAGACTGAGGTAAGCAACCAGCCTGGTGGATACTCACAGCAAGACCCTGTCTTTATAAGGAAATAATTTAAAAATAAGAGAAACAGAGCGTTAATGGAGCATGCCTTTAATCCCAGTAAATCAAAGGCAAAGGCAGGCAGAGTTCTGTGAGTTCGAGGACAGCCAGAGTTATACAGTGAGACACTGTCTACAGAATAAAGAGGCAGCTGGGGTGTGGTGGCACATGCCTTTAATCCTGAGCACTTGGGAGGCAAGAGGCAGGTGGATCTTTGTGAGTTCCAAGCAGCCAGCCTGGTCTTACAAGTGAGTTCCAGGACAGCGGGGCTACAGGGAAGAACCCTGTCTTGAAAAGAGATAAAGTAAATAAATAAAATAATAAATAAATAAAGTAAAAAAAAAATCAAGAAAAAAACTAAACACAAAAAAAGAAAAAAGGGCCTTTTAGTGCTTACAAGAAATTTTCCAGATTTAAAGTTTAGTTTTAAATAAAACAAGTAATAATCTTGGTACAAATCATTTGATAGTGTGGCTAAATTGAACAGCTGTCTTTTGTGTACTTAGACCTGAGATACTGTGTAAGTCCCTGTGGCTGCAGCAGTGAGTAGGACAGGTAGAGCTTGTAGCCTCATACTGGAATGAGCACATTCTTTGCGTAGCTTTTTGCCAGTTGATTGACGAACACTCCCAAGATAATGTGTCTAGCCATAGATTACAGTGGTAACAATATGGCATTTCCTTGCCAGTGTATACATGAAAATGGCTTTTAGCTGTACCCCGGGTACCTATAGTAAATGGTATGTGTTGGTTCTCGTTCCTAAGTGTTTTTTTTTTTGTTTTTTTTGTGGTTTTGTTTTTTTTTTTTGGTCTTTTCGAGACAGGGTCTTCCTGTAGCCTCAGATGTCCTGGAACTCACTCTGTAGACCAGGCTGGCCTTGAACTCACAAAGATCCGCCTGCCTCTGCCTCCCAAGTGCTAGGATTAAAGGCATGCGCCACCACGCCCGGCGTCTTAACTTTTTTTGCATTATGAAATTGGCTACTTTGCCTAACCTAATTTTCATAATCTACTTAAAAGAAACTTTTCATTCATGCTTGGAGACTAAAGTGTATGGGCTTGTCTCTGTTATTTTCTCATTGGATTCCATAGTTATGTTAACTACCGTATCCTTAAAATAATGATTCTTGGGCTGGAGAGATGGCCTAGCGGTTAAGAGCGCCGACCACTCTTGCAGAGGACCCAGGTTCGATCCCCAGCACCTACATGGCGGCTGAGAACTGTCTGAAACTCCAATTCCAGGAGAACTCCAGTTCCAGGGGAATCCGACACCCTCTTCTGACCTCCGCGGCATTGCATGACACGGGTGCACAGACTTGCATGCAGACAGTACATTCGTACACATACAGAAATAAATAAAAATTTAAAAAAATTAAAAAAAATAATTCTTATTTTCTTTCTCTTCCTCCCCCCATCCCCCCCGGTCTTTTTGAGACAGGGTCTCCCTGTAGCCCCTGGAACTCACTATGTAGACCAGGCTGGTCTTGAACTCATCACAGAGATCTTCCTGCCTCTGCCTCCCAAGTGAAAAAAATAACTATTCTTAAATCTTAAAACTTGAATTTGAAAGATGCAACTATATTTTCTTGAATATAAAAAGCACAATAGCTGGGCATGGTGGTGCACGCCTTTAATCCTAGCACTTGGGAGGCAGAGGCAGGCGGATCTTTGTGAGTTCAAGGCCAGCCTGGTCTACAGAGTGAGTTCCAGGACAGCTGGGGCTACAGGGAGACCCTGTCTGGAAAAAGACCACACACAAAAAAAGCACAATAATGTATTTGTACATAATCTTAGTACTTTTATTTTGAATTCAATGTTGTGATGTGTTGTGATATTTGACAACTTTTCATTTCCCGATTTAACCATACTTAAGTCATTAAACTTTTCTACTACATGGTCTCAAAGGGTAACTGAGTGCAGTGGGTTCTGGGTGAGTACGAAGTGCAGAAGTACAGCCAGATGATGAAGATTGGAGAGGTTTATAGTTTGCAGCAAGTCAGAAGAGCACTGGAGCTATTGCAAAAGTGCTGTCCTCTAGTGTGTGTGATTCTGCTGTATAGGAAGGTGCACGTAGGAGTGGGCACATTCCTGAGAATGCCGTTTAAGGTGTGTGTTTCTGAGCACTTTCAGTTCAAGGTTATAGATCATATGCTCAAAAAAGAAAGATGGCAGCCGGCGGTGGTAGTGCACGCCTCCTTTTTTTGGGGGGGGTGTCTTTATCAAGACAGGGTCTCCCTGTAGCCCCAGGTGTCCTAGAACTTGCTCTGTAGATCAGGCTGGCCTTGAACTCAAAAAGATCGGCCTGCCTCTGCCTCCTGAGTGCTAGGATTAAAGGTGTATGCCACCATGCCTGGCTGCCATCTTTCTTTTTTCCTAGGAGTCAGGAAGCAGAGGCAGGCTGGTCTTTGTGAGTTCAAGGCCAGCATGGTCTATAGAGCAAGTTCAGGACAGCTGGGACTATAAGGGAGACCCTGTCTCGAAAAGACAAAAAAAAAAAAGCAGACTTAGATGCTGCCTTTTTTTTTTTTTTTTTTAGGAAATATTACTACATAAAGTCTTAATCTCCACTTGTAGAGTGGTAATAATTTGATACAATGTATAATAAAAACTTGCAAGGAACAACTTTTACTCAAGTTGTCTAAAAGAATCAGTCTGAATGACTATGACCTTGGCTGATGTCTCTTAAATTGCTCTAGAGTTTAAATTGAGTCAAAAAGAAGAAATTGAAAGTTATATTGACAGCATTGTAAAAAACAGCAGCCTTGTCACGTTTTGAGTTTCCCCTGAAGTTGTGTATGTTACTTAGCAGCTGACAACAACAAAATACACAGACACATAGATATGACTCTCCTTAGGGATGCTGCAAAATCAAAGATGAAATTTTTTTCTTATCCCAGAATTTTCCTAAAAAATTCTAAATAGTAAGCTTCATGTAAGAAGAAAACTTATAAGTTGAAGTCATTTTTAAAGCAACAAAGCCTGAATCTTAAAATTTTAAGTACTTGGGGCTGGAGAGATAGCCTAGCGGTTAAGAGCACCAACTGCTCTTGCAGAGGACCCAGGTTCGATCCCCAGCGCCCACATGGCGGCTAAGAACTGTCTGTAACTCCAGTTCCAGGGGAATCCGAGACCCTCTTCTGAACTCCGTGGCATTGCACAACATGGGTGCACAAAGCTACATGCAGACAGTACATTTGTACACATACAAAAAAAAATTTTTTAAGTACATTTAATTATCTGTAAACTTTTATAGTAAGAAGTAAAATTATTCATAAAATGTGTATATTTTGAATTTTCAAACTAATCTTTGGATAGGATGGCAGGTAAAAGAAGATGGGAACTTTGTATTAACTTGGGGGTCACAGAAAGGTGGCAGATTGGTAGAGTGCTCCCCTCTAATGTGTCCAGTGATGAAAACTCCCTTCCCTCTTCCCCTTTCCCTAAAAGCAGAGCCCTAGAGTACTGCTCATCACATTGTGGTGAGTCTGTGTGGAAACTGGCCTTGTTAATGCTTAAGTGAGCATCTAGTGTATTATAAAATTTAGGACAAGGTGTAGCAGTCTGAGGCTGAATTCTTTTAGTCACATGGACTCCTACTAGTTTACTGTTTGACTTCTTAAATGTTGACTCCTAGTGAGGTATGTTGGACCTCTAAATTGTGTTAATGCTCAAACAAGACTTTTTTTCTAGTATAATACTTTTATACCTTGTGCAGACTTGGCCTGAAATAACTAGTTGACATTTTGAAATTTGTGAAATGTATATTAACTATCTACAAAAATTCACAATTTGGGCTTCTCAGGCTAGAGGACCTAGAATACAATGAGTTCTAGAAATTTGAATATTAATTGATGGTTTCAAGTTTGAAATTCATCCTCACGGAGATAATTTAAATGTTTTTGTTTTAGAGTAGTCTGCAACTTATATTTCAAAAATACATACAGACACAGATAAGCATACACACATACACATGCCCTATACCCAAATCCCAGTCCAATCCAAAGAAGAGAAATGGTGGCAGCAGACTCTGCACAGGGAGGATAGGCAGCCCAAGCACTCATGGCAAGCAGGGTCCTGCACAATGTACATGTTGTCTGTTGCTAGTATTTGGCAGGATAGAAAAAAGTTGTTTTGTTCCACAGGGAGTGTTCATCAACATAGATGCCCTTAACACTGTTCCTGTTATGTGACCACTCACTTTTCATATGCTTCATTGTTTACTTTATGGACCTAGTAATTCCTTGTGTTCTCTATGAACCAGATATAAATACATAACAGTCTGTCTTCATTTCCTTGTGTAGCATCTCAAAAAGACCTTAAATCTAAGAAAAATTGGCAAACCCAGTTATAATAAGAATATTTTAATAAAATTTCTAAATTTGTCAGACTATGCAGATCAGACATCTACCTGTTGACAAGGAGAGTGAATATTTTAATAATAAAACCAACTCAGTCACAACTCAAATTATGTATTAGAAACTAATACATAAACTAATACATAGATTTTTTCATTGTATAGGAAATGCATGTTCTTCTTATATCTTAGTTTGCTTTTTGTGTCTGTAGCTAAATACTCTGACCAAAAGCAAGTTGGAGAGAAAGGGTTTATTAGTTTCTACTTCCAGGTCACAATTCATCACTGAGGGAAGCTGGAGCAGAAGCTCAAGCAGGAACTAAAGCAGAGACCCTGGAGGAATGCTGCTTACTGGCTTGCTTCCCCTGGTTGTTTAAGCTGCTTTCTCATACAGCCCAGGCCTACTTGTGAGGGATCTAACCATACACTGTGAGCTGGGCCCTCCTACATCAACTAGCAATTAAAAACTTGACTCACAGACATGGCCACAGGCAAGTCTGATAGAGGAAATTCCTCAACTGAGGTTTCTTCTTTCCAGGTGACCCTAGGTTTCTGTTAAGATGACAGCTGAAGCTAACTGACAGCTTATATTCATTACTCACAGAAAGCAATTATGTACTTGGTCACAAAGATACCAGTGAATTTCAAGAACAGGAGCATGAAGAGCTCTCTCTAACAGCAAAGTCAAATGGCTTCCTATTACAGAAATTCCTTCCTACCAAAATTACCTTTGAAATTAGTAAAAGGAATATATCATGTTATATTAAGTGAAACAAAGCTGTTTTAAGAAACTATCATTTATTTATTTATTTATTTATTTATTTATTTATTTATCCTTTTGAAACAGGGTCTCCCTGCAGGCCCATCTGTCCTGGAATACTCTATGATATATAGACCAAGCTAGTCTTGAACTCACAGAGATCTGTCTGCCTCTGCCTCCCAAGTGCTGGGATTAAAGGCATGCAACACCATACCCAGCAAAAAATTTTATTCTTAAAATACTTTTCTCGAACTAGAAAGACTGAGCGGCTAGAGAAATGTCTCAGCAGTTAAGAGCACCATCTGCTCTTGCAGAGGACCCGGGTTCCATTCCCAGCACCCACATGGTGGCTAAGAGCAGTCTTTAAGCTGGGCGTGGTGGTGCACATCTTTAATCCTAGCACTTGGGAGGCAGAGGCAGAGGCAGGCAGATCTCTGTGAGTGCAAGGCCAGCCTGGTCTACAGAGTGAGTTCCAAGCCAGCTGGGGCTATAGGGAGACCCTATCTTAAAAAGAGGTTGGGGGGGGGGGAAGAAAGACTGAAGAGAAAGAAGCTAGTTTTATTTAGTACTTAGCATTAATAAATTTTATGTTTATTTGCAACTTTGTCTTCTTTGACAATTGGTTAAATATTTTGCCTAGCCAAAAGTACAAAAGTACAGAAACACACATTACAATAACAAATATATAACCAAAGATAATTCAAAGATTAAAACAATGTGAGCAAATGTTATATGAAATGCCATACTGAATAAAAATAAAATGTAGAGGAAAATATTATTTTATTTGGTCTTCTACAGGGTCTCCCTATACCCCCAGCTGGCCTAGAACTCACTATGTAGACCAGGCTAGCCTTGAACTCACAGAGATCCACCTGCCTTTGCCTCCAAAGTGCTAGAATTTAAGACATGTCCCCCCATGATTGTCTTATTTATTTTTATTTTGGTTTATTGGGATAAGGTTTCATGTAGCCCAGGCTGGCCTGGAACTGGATTCTTCTGTCTCTTCCTTCTGAGTTTTGAGGTTACAGACACGTGCCACCATAACTCCTACACTGTACAGAATAGGGTTATTTTCAAACAACCCAAAATTTATTCAGGAAGTGATAAACGTGAATACACAAATTAACCTGTTAAAAGGTCTTAAAAGAGTACATCATTTACAGTGTTACATTTGACAGGGCAGAGGTTCCCTAGGTATACAGATGACTTCAGAGAAAGGTACAGTTTCCAATAAATAATGTTTCCCTATACCCCATGATCAAAGATGTGAGCAACTAGATGTGGTAGCACATGCCCACAGTCCTAGGGCTTGGGAGGCTGAGGCAAGACATTTGTAAGTTTTTTTGTTTGTTTGTTTTGAGACAGGGTCTTCCTATAGCCCCAGCCTGGTCTATGTCTTCTGTTTTTATGCATTGTTGTTTGATGGTGGTTGTCATGGTTTTGGAGTACTGAGGATCAGAATCCATGGCCTTCTGAATATTAAGCAAGTGCTCTACAACTGGACTACAACCCCAATCCTTTGGTGTTATTTTTATTTGTCAAGCTATAAAGAATCTGTTTAAGTTAACGTATCCTCAAAAAAGTACCCCAAGGGCACAGAAACACCAGAGAGATCCATGGAGAATCTTCTGACAATGATCTTTTCATTAATTATTATTGTTGTTATTTGTTTGGTTTTGCCTACTCTTTGTTACTCATTCCTTTTTAAATTAAAGAAATTTTTTTAGGGCTGTAGAGGTGGCTCAGAGGTTAAGAACACCGGAAGCCAGGTTCTGTTCGCAGCACCCACATGGTGGCTAACAACTATCTGTAACCCCAGTTCCATTGATCTGATGTCCTCTTCTGGCCTCCATAGGTAGTACAGGCCTGTGATGCACTTAATTACATGCAGGCAAAACACTCATACACATAAAATGAAAATTAAAAAAATTTTTTAATTAGTTTGAATGGGTGTAATTGTATGGTCGTTAGACAGAAACATTACTCAGTTTCTTTATAGTCTCAATAAATTTGTTATAGCTGTGCTTAGAGATGTATGCATTTTTTATTTCTCATAATTATCATACACCATAGTCTCAAAGGGATTTATAATACTTTTCTGGACTTCTGTTTCTTTTCCATTGATAATCTTTAATTATTTAGTCATATCTTAGTGTCATTCTGTTCCTGTCAGGTTAGTTTTGTTTGTTGTTGTTGTTTTGGTCTTTTCAAGACACGGTCTCCCTGTAGCTCCAGCTGTCCTGGAACTCACTCTGTAGACCAGGCTGGCCTTGAACTCACAAAGATCTGCCTGCCTCTGCCTCCCAAGTGCTAGGATTAAAGGCATGCGCCACCATGCCCAGCCAGGTTAGTTTTTATACCAGAGCCTCATAGCCAGTCATTTGGCTCTCCTTCAGTCACAGTTCCCTTCTCTTCCTCTTTCTCCTCTTGGTCCTGCTCCTCCTCCTCCTCTTTTTCTTTGTATTTTTTTTTTTTTTTAAATGTTTCTGGCCATTCTGTTTGGTTATTTTCTCAATGAACTTTCGATTTAAAGTTTCTTAATTTTCAAAAGCAGGAAACTTTCCCAATGTGTATGTCCAATTTTTTCCTTTTAATTTTATGGCTTCATTTCTGAAGTTACTTAAAAGTTAATAACTTTTATTTTAGTTCTCTGAGCAAGTTTGGTTTATGACTTTTGTAGTATAGCTAAATTCTTTTATGACATTTGTACTTGGTCCTATGACTCACCAACTTTAAAAAATTTTCTTGAGTTTGCATGCATTAAATTTCAGTATCTGCTCTATTTGGGTTTTGACAAAACAAAGTACCACATATCCACAACGAAAACATCCTACAGAGTAAAACCTGCGGTGGCACTGCATAGATGGCCTGTTCTCTCACCCAGCTTCTCCTGTCTCTGTAGTTCCCTCTTTCTCAGCTGTGCTGTCATTGAGAATCACACAGTGGACAGCCGTTTCAGACTGGCTGCTTTCATTTTACTACATGCATTTAAGGTATTGCCATGTTGCTTTGTGCTTGACAGTTCATTGTTTTCCATTTATTTGTATTCATGGGGAGGCATATGTGCTATGGCACTCATGGGGAAGACAGGACAACTTGGTAGAATTGGTTCTTTCCACCTTTCTGTGGAAATACCTTCCAGGGATTAAACTCAGGTCACCAGGTATCTTTACTTACTGAGCCACCTCACCAGCCCTTTATTAGTTCATTTCTTTTAATTTATGACTAATAATCCATTTCATGGACATACTACAGCTTATATATTGACTTACTAAAGGAAATCTTGTCTGAGTCTGGTAGTTTTAATATTTTTTTTTCTCTATGTGTATGAATGTACTATCTGCATGCAGGTCTGTGCACCCGTGTCGTGCAATGCCACGGAGGTCAGAAGAGGGTGTCTGATTCCCCTGGAGCTGGAGTTCTCCTGGAATTGGAGTTTCAGACAGTTCTCAGCTACCATGTGGGTGCTGGGGATCGAATCCAGGTCCTCTGTAAGAGCAGTCGGCGCTCCTAACCGCTAGGCCATCTCTCCAGCCCCGAGTCTGGTAACTTTAAACAATTAAAAATAAAGTTGTTGGAAATAGTCACATACAGGCCCTTGTCTACATGTCATTTGGTGAATACAAGTGCTGGAGCATATGGTAAGACGGCTTCTTGTTTTCGTTAGTAAATACTCCATTCAGTTTATAGATTACCATTGGAAAATTGACATACTAGGTTTTCTTCTCCAAGAGTATGGTTTGCTTTCATGTTCTTGGATTTCTTGGGAGGAACTTTAGTGGATTGGAGGAACTTTAGTGCGTGCCTTGGTTGGTATCTGATGGCCTTTAATCTCTTGTTGAGTATGTGTAGCCTATCATTGTCTTTTTGGTAATAGTTTTTCCATGGTCTCAGACTTTTCAAATATCTATAAATTGTGATTATTTTAGCTCCTTTTGTCAATTTTTATATTTAATTTCCCATATTTGGTTGGTTTGACTTAAATTTCTGGCTATCAGCCTAAGGTGGTAGCTTTAGCTTGTTTTTTTAGTTCTTTGGGAGTGCTTCTAGTACTTTACCTTTAGTATCGAATGGAAATGTATTTACGGGCTGGAGAGATGACCTAGCAGTTAAGAGCGCCGACCGCTCTTACAGAGGACCTGGGTTCTATCCCCAGCACCCACATGGCGGCCGAGAGCCGTCTGAAACTCCAATTCTAGGAGAACTCCAGTTCCAGGGGAATCCGACACCCTCTTCTGACCTCCACAGCATCGCACAACGACGCAGGTGCACAAACCTGCATGCAGACAGTACATTCATACACATATCGAAATTAAAAAAAAAAAAAAAAAAAACGGAAATTACTACGTTCTGTTTGAGATTTTGAAACAGGAAGTTAAACAAGTCTTGGGAGATACGTTTTTTTAATCTTGAAGCCAGTATCATGCTTGCTTCCAAAAATAAAATTGAGTTGAATTTTATTTCTATTTTATGGATTTGTATAAGTGACTGCATTCAAGTCATAGGTCTTAAAAAGATGGACCACTCCCTGTAGGAGTGCCTCAGCCTGTTTGGAAGGACCACTCTTAGACTCTGTTTTTTTCTGTAGTTTTAGGTGTCTCTTGGTACCTTTATAAATAAATCATTTGAGATGGGTTCATAGATAAACTTTCTTCTTAAACAGGACTCTCTATCTGTGTTTTGTTGTTTGTACATGAAAATTTGAGTATAATTTTTAAACACTTATTTACATGAGGCTTTATTTATTTATTTTTTTGAGGCTTAAGTATAAAATGTGACTATGAAGAAATCTGGGCCTTTCTCTTTTTTCAGATATGACAAAATCTAATCCAGGTATGCCAGCACATGCCTATAATTCTTGCACTGGAGAAGGGAAGCAGGAGGATCACAAGTCCCAGGCTAGCCTGGGCTATGTAGTAAAATGCTCTTCCCCCAAATTGTCAGGGTGTCATGCTCATTTGGGGGTGTACTAGTGATGAAGTCTATATTTTGGCCAATACCAGTCACTAGGATATTTTGTCTTGGTTTTGTTGTTCTTATTGATTGAGACAAGGTCTCACTATGTAGCCCAGGCCAGGCTTGTCTTGAACTCTGGGTAGTTCTACAACATCCTAACCACTACTGAGATTACAAAAATGAATTCCTACACTCTGCTGAGGGTGTAATTTTAATAGTCTAGATTTTCCTGGATCTCTGTTTTGGTAGGACTAGGTGTGCTGTTAAATATGTTGATCTTGGTCTGCTTTATTCGAGTGGCATGTTCTTAAATTCTTAATATTTTGACAATGGATGGTCATTAGGCAGTCTTTTCTGTTTTCTACATGTAACTCCATTTTTATTTCTTTATCAGGTGCTGAGTTTTCTCACTTCTTTGCTTCTTTTTTTTTTTTTTTTTTTTTTTCCCAACTGTCCTGGAACTCACTCTGTAGACCAGGCTGGCTTTGAATTCACAAAGATCCACCTGCCTCTGCCTCCCAAGTGCTAGGATTAAAGGCATGCACCACCCGGCTTCCTATGACTTTTTAAAAAGGCCTTTATTGTTCCTTATCTTTTCCCTTACTCCCTCCTCTGCCCACTTAACATTTTTTATTCCATTATCACCATTTCCTCCCTCATATCACTAAATTTTATTGCCCCTCCCATGACCCCCACTTTCATGCTCCTTCTTTGTTTCCTGACTTCTATTGATTTTCTAACTGAAACTCACAAAGCTAAAGATCCAAAGCATGCATTTATGAGAAAGAACATGTGATGCTGGTCTTTCTGGGTCTGAGTTACCTCACTTAGGATGATTGTTTCCATTTCCATCCACTTACCTGTGAATTTCACAATTTCACTTTTCTTAACAGCTAAATAATACTGAATTGTGTAAATGTACTGTGTTCTCTATCTGCTCATCAGTTGATGGCTTCCATGTCGTTTCCCTTTCCTGGCTATGGGGAGTAAAGCAGCAATGGACATGGATAAGCAGGTATTTCTGAAGCAGGATCTAGCAATGGACATGGATAAGCAGGTATTTCTGAAGCAGGATCTAGCGATGGACATGGATAAACAGGTATTTCTGAAGCAGGATCTAGCAATGGACATGGATAAACAGGTATTTCTGAAGCAGGATCTAGCAATGGACATGGATAAGCAGGTATTTCTGAAGCAGGATCTAGCAATGGACATGGATAAGCAGGTATTTCTGAAGCAGGATCTAGCGATGGACATGGATAAGCGAGGTATTTCTGAAGCAGGATCTAGCGATGGACATGATAAACAGGTATTTCTGAAGCAGGATCTAGATGGACATGGATAAGCAGGTATTTCTGAAGCAGGATCTAGCAAGACATGATAAGCAGGTATTTCTGAAGAGGATCTGCGATGGACATGGATAAGCAGGTATTTCTGAAGCAGGATCTAGCAATGGACATGGATAAGCAGGTATTTCTGAAGCAGGATCTAGCGATGGACATGGATAAGCAGGTATTTCTGAAGCAGGATCTAGCGATGGACATGGATAAGCAGGTATTTCTGAAGCAGGATCTAGCGATGGACATGGATAAGCAGGTATTTCTGAAGCAGGATCTAGCGATGGACATGGATAAGCAGGTATTTCTGAAGCAGGATCTAGCGATGGACATGGATAAGCAGGTATTTCTGAAGCAGGATCTAGCAATGGACATGGATAAGCAGGTATTTCTGAAGCAGGATCTAGATGGACATGGATAAGCAGGATTTCTGAAGCAGGATCTAGCAATGGACATGGATAAGCAGGTATTTCTGAAGCAGGATCTAGCATGGACATGGATAAGCAGGTATTTCTGAAGCAGGATCTAGCAATGGACATGGATAAGCAGGTATTTCTGAAGCAGGATCTAGCAATGGACATGGATAAGCAGGTATTTCTGAAGCAGGATCTAGCGATGGACATGGATAAGCAGGTATTTCTGAAGCAGGATCTAGCGATGGACATGGATAAGCAGGTATTTCTGAAGCAGGATCTAGAGTCCTTTGGGTATATTCCCAAGAGTAGCATGGCTGGATTNTGTGGGAGAGCTCTTTCTAGCTTTTTGAAGAACATCCACACTGATTTCCACAGTTCGCATTCCCACCAGTAGTGGATAAATATTGTTCCTTCCTGATATCCTCACCAGCATTTGTCCTTATTTGTTTGTGTAAGGGGTTAGCTTGTGGGGGTAAATATTCTGGTTGGGGTAAGATGAAATCTCACAGTACTTTCACTTTGCATTTCCCTTAGGTAAGGATGCTGAACATTTTTTTTTTTTGGTCTTTTCGAGACAGGGTCTCCTTGTAGTCCCAGCTGTCCTGGAATTCGCTCTGTAGACCAGTCTGGCCTTGAACTCACAAAGAACCGCCTGTCTCTGCCTCCCAAGTGCTAGGATTAAAGGCATGCGCCACCACGCCTGGCCACATGAACTCTTACATCTTTGCATGTGCTCTTGAACTACCACTTGGCAACAAGTTCACGCATTGGGGGTTTTTATCTGTCCATTGACTGTTTCTTGATGTTTCTCTCTTGAAATATGTTACTTCATTAGTTACTCAAAGAATATTTATGAAGCATTAGCTTTTGTAAAACAATGGTTTTTTTGGGAGTAGGCTGCAGACCTGTTATCCAGTGTTATCCAGGAACTCTTTTTTCTTTTTCTCTTTTTTTTTTTTTGGTCTTTTGAGACAGGGTCTCCTTGTAGCCCCAGCTGGCCTGGAACTCACTCTGTAGATCAGGCTGGCCTCGAACTCACAGAGATCTGCCTGCCTCTGCCTCCCAGGTACTAAGATTAAAGGCATGTACCACCATGCCTGGCATCCAGGCACTCTTGGAGGCTGAGACAGGAGGATGTTGAGTTCAAGGCCAGCCTGGGCTATATATATGCTATGTATAGTGACACTTTCTCTCAACCAAACAACAGCAAAAGTGCACAAACTATGGTCTCCTTCCATTAGGGCATTTACCCTGTGTGTAATAGAAAAGTTGAAGTGTATTGGCTACTTCTGACTCAGAAGCACATTTTATTTGGTTATATGCCATCAAGATGTGTTTTGAGTCACTAATTTAAAATTGAAAAGTTCTGTCTAGTTTGGTGTCTACCTCACTGGGTCCTGGCTCCCTCCTGGCATTTTTCCCTAATGGTAATTGGCCCTTAGGTAACACTGTGAAGCCTTGTGTGGCACATGTCTGGTCAGAGCCTGCCTTTTTCTTACCTCTAGAAGAATCAAAAGAAAAAAAGAAGGTCATATAGTACAACCTCGGACTCCTTTTCAGATTCATTTTAACAATATGGAATCCTAGTTTGCAAATCTGTCTAGTCTGATGCATCATAGCAACATGAATTGATTGGCATGCTGTAATTATAATTTTGGGGCATTTTTCCCAGTTTTTTCCCAGCACTGCTGTTGAACAGTTTTATTTTTTATTCAGCTCACCTTTAGTGACTCTAGGTATTTTCCCACTGATTAGCTATTATTTCTAATCATCAGCATTAAAGGGCATGTGGAGTTGTGTTACCACTTAAGTTTTCTTTGTTTGGTGCTTGGCTTTTTGAGGGGGACAAAGAATTACTGTGGAGCCCAGGCTAGTCTTAAACTTGCAGTCCCCCTGCTTCCACATCCCAAGTGCTGAGATTATAGACATTTGCCACCATACATAATTTTTGGCTGCCAATAGGCCTTATATAAATTTGTGAATTTTCCCAAGTTCAAACCTGTTATTTTATCCATTAGAAGGTCTTGGTTTGCATATCTTACTAGATCCACAGAATAATCCTGAGAGACAGCAGGCCAAGCACAAGTTTCCTGTTCCCCCATTTCAGATTGCAGAGAACAAGCACAGGAAGCCTCGGAGATTTTTGTTGTTGTTGTTGTTCTTGCTAATAAATATATAGGCTAGTAATCGTCACAAAATAACCTGCCCCTTGCCCGCTCTAGTTCTAGGTAGTCAACAGTCTTGTGACATAGATGCTATCTTCATATGTTCCTAAATAACTTGAAAGAGTTAAAAGTGAACCTAAAATGGTCTGCACATGTGGCAGGATTTTTATGGGTTTGGAGCTGTTCTTTTTTATTTTTATTTTTTAAAATTATTGTTTTTTAAATTTTATTTATTTATATGTGTATGAGTGTACCGTCTGCATGTAGGTTGGTGCACCCATGTCGTGCTGCGGAGGTCAGAAGAGGGTGTCAGATTCCCCTGGAACTGGAGTTAAAGACGGTTCTCAGCCTCCATGTGGGTGCTGGGGATCGAACCTGGGTCCTCTGCAAGAGCAGTCGGCGCTCTTAACTGCTAGGCCATCTCTCCAGCCCCTTTATTTTTTGTTTCTGTATTCAATCCATTTAACTCTTACTGTCATTAAAAGCCTATATACTTTATAACTCAATATATTATTTTAATTCAGAAAGACATAGTAATAAGCTTGACAGTCATGTAGAAATAAGAGCTTTTTTGGTTTTCCAGGGCTGGTGTTTTTGTTTTTTGTTTTCTGTACAGTGATTCAAAACATATGAACCTGAATTACAGTTAAAAGTTAATTATTTCTGCTGGGCCAGGTGGTCCCAGCACTCAGGAGGCAGAGGCAGGTGGATCTCTGTGAGTTCAAGGCCATCCTGGTCTACAGAGGGAGCTCCAGGCCAGCTTGGACTGAAGGGAGACCCTGTCTCAAAAAAATAAAGAAAAGAAAAAAAAAATTTAATTATTTCTATTTTTGTATATATTGAACAACTTAATTTTTGCAAGTGAACAATCATTTAGGACAAAATTTGTTTAGTTTTTTTTTTTTTTTTGTCTTTTTGAGACAGGGTCTTCATGTAGCCACAGCTGGCATGGAACTCAATATGTAGACCAGGCTGGCCTGCCTCTGCCTCCTGAGTACTGGGATTAAAGGTGTGTTCTGGGATTAAAGGCTTGCACCACCATGCCTGGATCATCATGATTTTTTAGGGTTTTTGTTGTTTCTTTTTCTTTTTGTCAATCTGTAGAAGGGGAATAGACTGGAGGACTAGAAACTAATTCCATAATTAATTTCTTAAGCGACTTGTATGTGTACTTATAGCTTATAAGAAGCCTAGTTTTATTTAACACTTCATTTTGAGTTTGCTTTTAATTGCAATTTAGGAATAGAAAGGCAGTTTCAAAACCAGTCTTTGAATTCCTCTTTTTAAATTTCTGCTTTTTATATTTCAGATTCAAGTTCCATTTTATTTTGGTTACATTTTCTTAGAGAAGGTGTCCAGTAGGAATTTCCAAAATATTCTCAAGAGCACAACTTTTAAAGTTACCATTTTTTTTTTTTTTCTTTTGGTGTTTTGAGACAGTATCTCCCTGTAGCCCCAGCTGGCCTGGAATTTGCTGTTTAGACCAGGCTGGCCTCCCTCTCACAGAGGTCCCCCTGCGTGTTAGGATTAAAGTCGTGCTCCAGCCCACCTGGCTCTACCTGTTTGCATTTTTGTTTGTTTTTGAGTCATCACTACATTGTTAAGTAGTGGCTTCATTGTTAAGTAGTGGAAGCTGGCCTCCAATTTGTGTTCTCCTGCCTCAGCCTCCTGAGTGGTCAGGATTGTAGGTATGAGCCACCACCCACAGCTCAATATTAATTTGTATATTGTTTGTAACAATGCAATGTAGGATAGCTACATGTTTAAGTAGCCACTTCTTAGGTAATCCCATGCTGATGTGGGGAGGCTTATCTAGGCAGAGAAATCAATGGTTCCTAGTTGAGCGGGGCCACCAAGATTCTGAAAAGAATAGCAGGAAACGCTTACTGCAGAGTTCCAGTACTGCACACATTAATAAAAGTTGATACAATAATGTTATTGATATATTTACCTTAAAATTCAGCTTCACTTTGTTAAACAAACATTTATAAGCCCTATTAGGATATTTCAGTACAGCCATGGCTCATGGATTCCAAATGCAAAATTAGTGCTAATTTCTTTTAAACCACTTAAGAGATAACTTAATTTCTGAAAATAAACAGTTTGAGCCACCATTTTTCATTATTTGAGTAATTAATTCTTACTAATGTTGTGACTTTTTTAATTCTTGATTTTTCTAGGGATTATTTCACATTTCAGCTGCTTTTGTTTTCTACTGCTTTCATTGAGGGTTCAAGAAAAAATAAATCTTCAGGTAAAATGCCTGACCATGATAGTGCTTGGCATTGTATTTTGCTAAAAAGATCATATAACTGTTTGGATGCTTGATCTCAAAGTTGTGATTATTATGAAGTTTTCGCATGGAGTTTTTCTGGCTGCCTTTAACAAATTCAGTCTTTGTTTTGTTTTGTTTTTGAAGAATTTTGGCTGTCTGCTTTTTTCATGCTGTCTTGGTCTGCAATAACTATATGGACATGTGCTTGGACCTGCTACACATTTTAATTTTGCATAGCTGGCTGCTTGAATTTTAAGTAACTTTGGAAAATGCAAATTAAGAGCTTGAGACGCTGTGAGTGAAATACCAATTTTCAGATGTTTATAAATGTATGTTCATTACCTACCGTATTATTTTCAGGTTATTTTACCAAAATTAAATTTGTTGTCAATTGTCCTGGTGATATTTATGTGCTGACTTGAGTCCCTATGTGGCTGGTGGCCATGGTACTATTAATTCTACCACAGAATACTTTGTTGGAAGGATTGTTTTAAACTGTTGGAGGAGCTAAATGTAAGCTGCTTTCTAATACCGAATTTTATAGCATTTTGTTAACTCCAAAAGATGAAACATATGACCAGTTTTAAGAATACTTTCTTTGGGGTTTGGAGAGATGGCTCTGTGTAATTCTCTTGCAGAACCTAAGTTCAATTCACAGCAGTCTGGTCAGGTAACTGACAATCCCCTGTAACTCCAGCTCCAGGGGATCCAGTGATTCTGAACTCTGTGGGCATCAATAGACATGCACATATCCCCACACAAACACAAAAAAAAAATTAAAATACTTTAAATATCTCTCAATATCTAAAATATCTTTAGCTTGAGAATTTCACACTTCAGATCTTCTAAAACTATTCCTTTGCATGAGTATTTATGCTATACCTTAAAGTGATTGTTTTGTTTTGTCTTTTTGAGACAGTGTCTCCCTGCAGCCCCAGCTGTCCTGGAACTCACTTTGTAGAGCAAGCTGGCCTTGAACTCACAGAGATCCACCTGCCTCTGCCTCCCAAGTGCTGGAATTAGATGTGTGTACCACCATGCCTGGCCCTAAAGTGAAATTTTTTAAGTGAAATTATGTCTTACAGCAAAATTCATGAAGTAGACAAAAGTTTTAATTACTCAGTATGAATCTGAGTCCTGGTCCCAGAGCTTAACTTAGTTTTGTAACATAATTTTAACTTCCATGAACCCGTTTGCTTATGTGTAAATGTAATTAGAAAAGTTACTTTCTAATATTAATCTAAAATACATCTATGTCTAAAAGAACATAAGAAAGTGGCTATTGGTAATTCTTTAAAATATGAATGAAGCCATAACGTGTGTAGTAGAGCTTAGACTTGGAATTGGGTGTATAGCTAGGTTAGAATTATCTTAGAGAAGTTCCTGGTCATTGTGAAGTTATTGGATGACATGGTATAAATTTGAAACAACTAAAAAATCAGGATTAAGAGGAGAGTAAATCGGAAGACAATTGGTTTTGTTTTCAGGGGATGAGGTTCATAAAGTATTTCATAATAATAAAGCTAATATTTGATATAGTATTTTTGTGACTTAGAGTATAATTGTTTAAAACCTTTACTATAATATTTTGAGTACATTTAGTATGCTAATACTGAAGACAAGTAATAGGATAGTTCAGAGATTGATAAAAGGATTTTTGAACTTACTTAGCCAATACCTAGCAAAAAATTGGAAAGCCATGGTAAGTTTTCAACTTTCAATTTTTGTGGTATTTTTCCTTGTTTTTCTTTTGAGACAGTTTCTCCATGTGTAGCTCAGGCTGTCCTTGAATACCTTCCTCCTGCCTCAGCCTCCTGAGTGGTAAGCTACAGAACTACCACTGTGCCCAGCTCAATTTTTAGTCCCACACTTTTCTGCTGTTACATGCCACCTTTTTCCCATACCCTCATTTCTTTGGTAACAGTCTCCTTTTTGAGACAGCATTGAGTATATGTAATCTTTTTTCTATGTTGACATATAATGTGCCCCCCTTAGTGATCCTAGTGACCACCTATTAAAAGTCATGGTTGTTTTCACTTTCTTTCTCCTTTATCCGTAAGTCTAAATTAATGTGTAGATCACAAGAAGGAACAAGAGAGCCAGACTGATGCACAGTGTGCCCATTTACCTTTACCATTCCAGGTACTTCATGTAGGAAAGGAATGAACAGTCCAGAAAAGCATTTTGCCTTTAGCTTCCGGTCTGCAGACTCACATGTGTTCATTGATAGGTGGCTGTGGAGTTGGGGAGCCAGACCAACTTATTGTGCTCATTAAAGCTGTCAGTGTTCTCATCTCTGATGTTGGCTACTTGGTCATCTGCCCTAAGCTGTTTCCATCCTAAAGTGGATGCCTGTGTGTAGTAGCATGCATGTTTTAATTGGTTATCTGAAAATGGTTTACTTTTTCTGCTTACCTACATGCTTCAGTTATCTGTGCTTTAATAATATCTTCAGGCCTTATTTCTAACCTTGACTGCATCACATCACTAATGACTTCTTCACATATGTGAGACCTACTTTCCATTGTGAAGGCAACGTCATTAAACTTTGCTGTGTGAATGAAGGGGCCTTGTGAGAAATGCTCCAGGAAACCCCTAGGTAGGAACATTTTAATCACATTGCAACAGCAAAGTTTTCATTTTTTTTTTTATTTATTTTCTGTGTATGAATGTTTTGCCTTACATTTAAGTATACCCATGTTGTGCACTGACCAAGGAGACCAGAAGAGGGCATCTGATTCCCCCTGGAATTGGAGTTACAGACAGTTGTTACCCACCATTGGTTGGTGCTGGGAACTGGACCCCTGGGTCTTTTGCAAGACCAACCAGTATCCTAACCACTGAGTTATCTCTCTATCCCCAACAGTGAATTTTTAAAAATAATGATAATTTTTTTTTATGCGTATGAGTGGTTTGGGCCTGCATGTTTGTAATTACACCTGTGTCATGCAGTACCTGCAGAGGTCAAAAGAAGGCATCGGATCCCCTGGAACTGGAGTTATAGATGGTTGTTAGCCACCATGTGGGTGCTGGGAATTGAACCTGGCTCCTCTGCAAAAGCAGCATGCTCTTAACTGCTGAGCGGTCTGTCCAACCCCCACAACAGTGAATTCATATACTGAAAATATTTTGAGATAGAAGGACAGATTATATTGTGGGGGTAAGGAAAAGATTTTAAATTTTGAAAAATTGAACAATTTCTATTTGAGACAGTGATCATAAAGTTTTTTATTTATTTTTTTATTTATTTACGTATATGAATGTACTGTCTGCATGCAGGACTGTGCACCCGAGTCGTGCGATGCCGCGGAGGTCAGAAGAGGGTGTCGGATTCCCCTGGAACTGGAGTTACAGACGGTTCTCAGCCGCCATGTGGGTGCTGGGGATTGAACCCGGGTCCTCTGCAAGAGCAGTCGGCGCTCTTAACCGCTAGGCCATCTCTCCAGCCCCGATCATAAAGTTTTAAGTATAAACTTTTCACCAGGCGTGGTGGCACACGCCTTTAATCCTAGCACTCTGGTGGCAGAGGCAGGCGGATCTTTGTGAGTTCAAGGCCAGCCTGGTCTACAGAGTGAGTTCCAGGATAGCTGGGGCAACAGGGAGACCCTGTCTCAAAAAGACCAAAAAAAAAAAAAAACAGATCTTGTATAAATGGAGTTATGTATGGTTGTTAGCCACCTTGTGGGTGCTAGGAATTGAACCTGGATCCTTTGTAAGAGCAGTCAGTGCCCTTAACCACTGAGCCATTTCTCCAGTCCCCTTAAATTTAATAAAATATTTTAGTGAAATATTTTTTTGAAAATATTCAATTAAAATATCCTTTTTTATTTTGTTATCTTTATTTTATGTTTATGAGTGTATTTAAGTACACCTGTGTCATGCATTGCCCATGGAGTCAGAAGAAGGCACCAGATCCTCTGGAACTGGAGTTAGGCATGGTTGTTAGCCACCATGTGGGTGCTGGGAATCGAACCCAGGTCCTCTGGGAGAGCAGACTGTGCTCTGAACTACTGAGCTATCTCTCCAGCCCTCAGTTAAAATATTTTTTTTCCTTGTCTTTATGAGACTGGGTCTCCCTATAGCTCCAGCTGGCCTGAAACTCAATGTGTAGACCAGGCTGGCCTTGAACTCGCAGGGATCTGCCTGCCTCTGCCTCCCAAGTGCTGGAATTAAAGTCATGAGCCACCATACCCGACCAATTAAAATATTCTTATAGCAAAGACTTTTTTTTTTTTAAAGACAGGGCCTCCCTGTATCCCAGCTGGCATGTAACTCACTATTTAGACCAGGCTGGCCTTGGATCCTACAGAGGTTGGCCTGTGTCTGCCCTTTGAGTGTTGGGATCAAAGGTGAGTGCTACCACACCCAGCTTAGCAAAGACTTCTTAAAAACCTGTTGTAATGAAGTGAAGCTTGGTTATATAGCAACATACAAGTGTAGGAAATAGTTATATTTTGTTTTTAAAGAAAACAGTTATATTTTAACAATGTACTCAGAGTGTGTTAAATTCTATATATTTTCATTTCCTATTGGGACTCTGTTCAATGGACTTATGGCAAAATGTTAATAACATTTGTTTGTCAGAAGTTGGTTTATCTCATTCATCTTTCTTAATTGTGATGAATAAGATTTGGGGGTTTGTTTATACTTAAATCTGCAACATCTTAAAGTCAATATTTGCCACAGTTTTGTTTGCTTTTGTTTGAGACAAGGTCTCTGTGTATGACCCAGGCTGGCCTTGAACTTGTACTTCTGCCTTAGCTTCACTGGGCTGAGATTACAGGTGTGTGCCACCACTCCTGTCATGTGTCATAATTTAATGGAGGAGTCCGTCCGACGCCCCCCCCCCCCCGTGATGTTGTTAGGGGCTGAGAATCCACACCAGACACTGGAAGGATGGAAAACCAAGACTTTATTTCGGGGGGGAAGTAAACCAGCATGCTGGGGTGGGAGGGAAAAGAATCCGACCCTGATAACTTGGCTCGCAGGCCTTTTATACAGGGTCTAGGGGAATTTCAGTGGGGTTTGACTAACTTCTAGCCGTATTGGATAATAGCAGAGTTACAGCTCATGGTTAGTTCAGCCCACCTGTCCCCACATACCAAAGGTTATCTTTAGACACAATCCTGTGACTGGAACCAGGAAATGTTGAGTCAGTCCACCTGCCCTCACATACCAACAGTTATCTTAAAAAGTTTAAATTTTATTGGCTGTTCTTAAGGCCTCGAGCAACAGACCTTGAGCAATTGACCTTTTCCCTGAATTGAGCAGGTTCTAGTAATTGCTTAAAATGGTGGCTATACTCAAAATTGAGTCAGTGCGGGCCTCTCTTACATTCCCCCCTCAAGTTGTATACTGGGAGGCTAATCTTAGACTCCATTATTTTCTTCCTCAGGAGCGTCATATATGGGCACATACCTGGTCCTGAGAACATGATTTTAATGGATTTTACCCACTGGTTAATAAATCTGACAAATGAGTTAAGGATGCATGGTCCGTAAGTCAGAGCAACCAGAAGGATAAGTTTACTGGCAGATCCAGGAAGTCTTCAGCTCTCAGCTGAGAAATAAATTGGCTCTTTGGGAGATCTTGACCCTAAACTGTCTGGCCAATTTTTACCTCTGCTTTTATCACTTTACCTTCTGAAGAGGTTACCCCAATCGCCAAGAGGGAATCGGGGCACCGACCACTCTAACTTCCTCCATGCTGAAAAGGGGTGTAGGAGGTGGTAGCTGGGGTACTCCTGCTCAGTGGATCTATCTAAAAGACCCCCAAAAGTATAGTTAGAGAGAACAAAATCCTTGGCCAGTGCCTGTGAAGGTGAGAGTAGCTAGGTACATTTTCTATACAGGGAACCAGGAAAGGAACAGGGTGAATTAAATGTCCTTTAGAATTTCTCAATGAGGGGTTCTGAAGCATCCATTATTGAGCTTCTCCTTTCGTTCATTTGTCCATGGTGTCTGGACTCAGCATCTGCTTTCCAGGAAATTTCGATAGTCACAGTGTGAGTTTTCCCTTAGGTAACTGCTCAAGCAGAAAGAGGAAACTTTATTATTTGATAACAACAAATCTCATGACTTTAAATGACTTAAAATCTAAGTGTTTGGAGGCACAATCTTTCAGACTTTAAAGGAAATATAATGATTACTTAATTTCTGGTTATACTCTTCCTCTTGGGTGTCTAAATCCATACAGTTAGCCCAGATTAACCAACTTTTGTTTTCTCAAGGTCAGTTAAGGATCTTGTCCTCAGGGGCCACTTGGACCTTTGGGGGGAGAAGCCTCTGGCTCCTCTCAGCTTTTCATTTACCAGTTCCATCCACATGAGGACAAAGCCAGGTCTTGCTAGACCAGGCTTTCCTTTTTGAAGCATGAAGAGACTTTTCCTCTTTACAGACTGGACACTGGCTAGAGTCCCATTAGTGGATCTCCAAGATCTCCCTGCTCAGGAGGACTGGTGACTCACATTTGCAGGACATTTCAAGAGATTCCCCCAGACATAGTCCCCCGGGTCTGGTTGACCTCAGAGGGCAAGGAACAAAGTTGTTCCTTAGGTCCCTCAGCCGAATTAGTATGGGCATTTTTAAGTATGGTCGTTATCCATCCCGAAAGGCTAAGTTACACCAGCCTAACACCTTTAATTACTGCATAATAGTCTAGATAAGGCTTGGACAAAAAAGTTCAAGCAGCCTTGTATAATTCTGACTCTTGGAGAGACTTAACACCATATGTTAAGCAGGCATAACCTGCAAGATTGAATTAAACAATTCCAGGCTTATTTTAAATGTAAAACTGTTCACTACAGTTACTACAAACGGGAACAATCCTTTTCTTTTTCATACCCTCTATCCTGATTTATAGTTTTCTAGAAAGACCAGGAGTTGTAACACATACCAGAAGACAGGAAATAAACTGATAAGGATTACCAAGTCCATCCAAACTGTCTTCTTTTGGACCTCATGCAGTTGGTTCAGGATGATAGAATCTAGCTTTTTGAGCCAAATTATCTGGTTAGGTCAAAGGAAATATCAAAAGCAACTCTTGGAAGAAACATTAAGTACATTTTTCAGTAGCCATAGGTAACCCACTATTTGCCTGTGCCCATTTAATCCAAATCTGTAACAGGGAGTCAGGTTCAAGCCAGGAGAGGACTGAAAATTAACAACTCTGTATATTCATTCACAGTTCTATTCAGGCCACTAGTAAAGTAGCTTGAGTGTTTATACCAATTTAACTTAATACAGGTATCTTATCATTGAAGTGCCACGTGATACACATATAAAGCTTGGACAAAAACTGAACACTTTTAAACAAACCTTTACTATATTTACATTTTGAGTCTTAAACTAGTTGACTGATCCTTAGAAAATTAAGCTTACTCATATAGTCTAACCCTTTACCTGCCATAACAAACCTCCTCAGACTTTTATCACTTGCATAGACTTTCTCATCATCTTTACATAAATCCTTTTTAACATTTTTCACTTTTTATGTCCCTTGTTAATACCATGAGACATAACATTCATAAACAGATTAACCCTTAATTGTGCAGATTTACTAAGTAATTAACATTTATTTCCCATGTAATGAGATGGGACAGTTATCTCAAATACACTAGTATAAACTGTGAGATGTTCATGCCAGCTTGGGAGCAGGTTTTGAATGACCAATTTCCTTTGAGTGCTTAGAGGTACTTTACCTAGGCCTGGCAAATGTCCCCACATGTGTAACGTGTGGAAATAAATTGCACCATAGAACAGAAGTGATCATTCCTTAAAATGAACTTATATTTTTAAGGACCAAGGACCATAGTGTAATTTAACAATTTTAGCTCACATGACAGTTTACTTGTGAATCAACCTGATATCAAGTAAATCATTAGCATTAGATACGAGCCTATTCATTTAAACAGCTCCATAAAAATGTTGATTAACACCTTGATGAAAACTCTAAATCAGAAATGAAAACTTAAATCAGAGTAAAATATGACTCTTAAGGTTTATAACAGTCAAAATAAAAACATTTTAAACTTCACAATTTATACAGTACTGAGGTCGTCTAGCTGTGAGTTAAATTTTCCTATTTTTAATTTAGGATTAGTTAGATTCTTGGGTCAGTTATTTATTTCTGACTCAGGAATTCTACAGTAATGAATGATCTTTATGTTTTTAAAACCAACTGGGTAGATTTTTGTAAGCACATGTTTTAACCAAGGTGCTGTTCATGAAAAGGCCTGCTTCTCACAGCTACTGAAAGGCACCCTCCTGGGTCATTAGATAAGGGAGGTCACCTTCCCAGATGAGCCTGCTGGAGTCCTGACCCAGAGTCTGCTGTGGGGCTCTTGATCCCCTGCTGTACGGCCTGTCACAGCCATTGGTCTCTCTTTTTTTTTTTTTTTTTTTTTTTTTTTTTGGTTTTTTTGAGACAGGGTCTCCCTGTAGCCCCAGCTGTCCTGGAACTCACTCTGTAGACCAGGCTGGCCTTGAACTCACAAAGATCTGCCTGCCTCTGCCTCCCGAGTGCTAGGATTAAAGGCGTGCGCCACCACGTCCAGTATGGTCTCTAATTTGTACAAAAAGCATTAGGAAAATCACCTAGAAATCTGGGGATAGACGTATGTCCTCTGGAGGCGTGTCTCTAAACCCAAAAACTTGATTGTGGCTTGCATTGTCTCTCTCCCTTCTAAGTAAATTGATGATCAACTAGGAAGCTTCACCAAAGTACAAACATTCGTCAGAAGTCTAAAACTTGAGTTTTGGGCAGTGCTGGTTCTGGTGAGCCTCTGGGAGAATCCAGCTCTCTGCTGACAGTGCCTGGTCTACTCAGCTTGTAGCTGTGTCACTGCACTGCCTAGCTTCAGCCTCACAGAGATCTCTGTGTTTCAGTCATCCACCAGAGAGGTCATGTGACTTGAGTCTGGAGCAAGTGCAGGTGGTGAGAGGTGAAATGGCCCAGCTGTGATCCTGTGAGTGAATTTCCTCCAGCCAACTTCCAGCCCTGGCCAGTGCATCACAATGTGTTCCCTATAAACCTGCCTTTTTCCTCATCAGAGACTCAGAATAGGCTTCTCCCTTCTTCCTTCCATCAGTAAAAGCAGCACAATTCCAATCCTAGAAAACATTGACACCTCCTCCCAGTGCAGGGACAGTAAGCCCCAGCCATCTCAGACATGCACATTCATCTTGCCCACATCCCTCTTACTGGCTCCAATATGCTTGATGCATCCTTTTACTCAAAAACAACTCTCACTCACACCTAAGGCCCAGCCCACTGATCAGATGGGATTGGGAGTAAGGCAGGGACCTTAAGCACCAGGGGGTCTCACTCTCTAGCCAGAGTTGTGTGTATGGTACACACCCCTGTGGCCAGGAGCCGTGAGTCCCTTGAGGACCTGCCCAATGCCAAGAACTATTTCTTTTTCTTTTTTTTTTTTTTGTCTTTTGGAGACAGGGTCTCCGTGTAGCCTCAACTGGCCTGGAACTCGCTCTGTAGACCAGCTAGCCTTGAACTCACAAAGATCCGCCTGCCTCTGCCTCCCAAGTGCTAGGATCAAAGGTGTGCACCACCATGCCCATCTTGCCAAGAAGTATTTCAATGGACACAGGTACCCGGTATTTATTTTTACCAACGCGTGCGTGCGCGTGCACACACACACACACACAAACACATGCACGCACGCCTTATTTTTTATTTTATTTATTTATTTTTTTGTCTTTTGATCTTTTTGAAACAGGGTCTCCCTTTAGTCTCAGCTGGCCTGGAACTTGCTCTGTAGACCAGGCTGACCTTGAGCTCACAAAGAACTGCCTGCCTCTGCCTCCCAAGGACTGGGATTAAAGGTGTGTGCCACCACACCTGGTCCCAAGGGGCAACAAAACTGCCCCACCCAAAACAAAAGCCAGTCCAAGAATCCATTTCCAGCCCTGAATCTGGTCCACAGAGATCTCAAAAAAAATTAGATAATTCCAAAGCAAACAAGTTACCTTTTTGAAAGCAAACACAAACCAAAATGGGATCTTTAAACAGTCAACTCTGAGGCTGATTCCTATAAACAATTACCACCTGTTGTGAAGCATTTGATAGACTCAGAGACAATATATTTAGAGATTTCTACAGTATCCAATTTTTAGGCCTTTAAATGCATTTTTAAATATCAATTTTTAAAGTTTGCATGTGCATATCTAGTCTGGCATGCCAAAACAAATGATCCTGTGCACATAAAGGATTGAAACTTGAAGTGGTCACCTTGTTTGACAGAACCAACATGAGACAAATACAGTAACTGAATTACAAACACACACACAAACTTAGAAGCATAACAAGCTACATGGATCGTAGACACACGGTTACCATAAACACAAGACATAGATAACTCCTTTAAATCAGGGTAGATTTAGAATTTCCCATTCTGAGATCCCAGAGAATGAGAATGAAAGCAATCTCAGAGAACCAAGGTGAAAGCAACAGATGACAGAATAAGGGCCCAACAACAAAGACTTCGCAGACACAAAGAGAAGAAACACTGCGCACGGAGCCGGCCCCTTATTGGCCTTGGAGTCAGAAATCTGAACCCCTGGCCCAAATTCCAAATTGCTGAGGCGAACCCACTATTCACACTCTAAGTCTTGAGGCAAACCCCCTGTTCGAATTCTACCAGTGGAGAGCTGGGGCTTCCCCCGACTCCGTGCTCAAGGAGCAGTACTGTGTCCAGTTTCTCCTACCGAGCGCCCCAAGCCAGAAACTCCCCAAACCAGAAACAGTTTAACCAAAATAACCAAAACCAAAGTAAAGAAAAAAGAATTGAGCTCACTCTTACCCAAAAGACACAGCCAGCCGAAAGTCTCTAGTCCCTCCAGTGGTCTTTGGGGGCTCTGAATGGGACCTCCAAGATGTTAGGGTCTGAGAATCCACACCAGACACACTGGAAGGATGGAAAACCAAGACTTTTTTTCAGGGGGGAAAAGTAAACCAGCATGCTGGGGTGGGAGGGAAAAGGCTCCGACCCCGATAACTTGGCTCTCAGGCCTTTTAGGGTCTAGGGGAATTTTAGTGGGGTTTGGGTAACTTCTAACCTTATTGGATAATAGCAGAGTTGCAGCTCATGGTTAGGTCAGCCCACCTGCCCCCACATACCAAAGGTTATCCTTAGACACAATCCTGCTACTGGAACGAGGGAGGAAATGTTGAGTCAGTCCACCTGCCCTCACATACCAACAGTTATCTTAAACAAGTTTAAATTTTATTAGCTCTCCTTGAGGCCTTGAGCAATTGACCTTTTCCCTGAATTGAGCAGGTTCTAGTAATTGCTTAAAATGGTGGCTATACTTAAAATGGAGTCAGTGTGGGCCTCTCTTACAATGTATAAAACCAGGGATGCATCCTTATAATTATGTATGGACTGTATAAAAAGTAGCCTCAGGCTGGGCATGATGGCGCATGTCTTTAATCCCAGCATTTGGGAGGCAGAGTCAGGCGGATCTCTGTGAGTTTAAAGCCAGCCTGGTCTACATAGTGAGTTCCAGGACAGCTGGGGCTGCAGGGAGACCCTGTCTCAAAAAGTCCAAAAAAAAAAAAAAAATAGTGCCTCAATTTTTGACGTTTATTGTAGTACTTACATTCACTTAAGTTTTTAGAAATTGATGTACTTGCCGGGCGTGGTGGCACATGACCTTTAGTCCCAGCTCGGAAGGCAGAGGCAGGCAGATCTCTGTGAGTTCAAGGCCAGCCTGGTCTACAGAGTGAGTTCCAGGCCAGCTGGGGCTACACGGAGACCCTGTCTCAAAAAGACAAAAAAAAAGATGTATTGTATTTTTGGAATATAGACCCTTATGAAGCTTTTTCCTTCATATCACAGTGTTGGACAGAAAACCTGTCTGTCATTCTAGTTAGTACTTTACTGGAAACTGGGTCCTTGTGCAAATCTTCATTAAAGATACCCTAGACACTAACGCATCAGTGGAAATCAAGAACAGAGAGGAGAGGGGACAAAAAGAAAAGAACTGTAATGTAGAGAAGGAAAAAGAGAGAAGAAACTCTTAGGGTCCAGTGTGGAATAGAGATGATGAAACTTCCAGGTAACAGGAAAATATCGAAATGTGCAATAGCATTTTGCACTTAAACCTTGAATTCTCTTCCTTCTTGAGTTTCTGATGTAATGTGTTAGCTTATGGGTGCTCAGTAGTTCACTAGAACATGCCTCATGTTTTCTAGGTTCACTAAGTACAAAGTCTTCTTGCTAGATTCTTTTTTTTTATGTTAATTGTCCATTACCAGGCCCTGCTGGTGTCTTCCGTTCTGTGGGGTATTCTGTGATTTCCCTTATTCTGCTATCTTAAGACGAGTCATTATCTGGGAACCACACTGTTCTCCAAAAATGTACTATGGTAGTGTCATGTTTTAGTTGTTTTTTTTTTTTTTTTTTTTTTTGGGGGGGGTGTGGTCTTTTGAGCGAGGGTCTCCCTTTTTCTCCAGCTGGCCTGGAGCTCGCTATTTAGACCAGGCTGGCCTTGAACTCAAGAGATTCCTCCTGCCTTTACCTTCGTATTTGTTCTGTATTTTTAAAAGAAGCACAGAGGGTATTAGGTACTTCAGGCAAGATCTTTTTTTTTTTTTTTTTTTAATTAATTTTATTTATCGCATGTGTAGAATGTACTGTCTGCATGCAAGTCTGTGCACCCGTGTCGTGCAACGCCGCGGAGTTCAGAAGAGGGTCTCGGATTCCCCTGGAACTGGAGTTCTCCTGGAATTGGAGCTTCAGACGGTTCTCAGCCGCCATGTGGGTGCTGGGGATCGAACCCGGGTCCTCTGTAAGAGCGGTCGGCGCTCTTAACCACTAGGCCATCTCTCCAGCCCAGGCAAGATCTTTTTAAGGCACTCTGGGGCAAGCTTATTTTGGGGATAGCAGGGCCTGAGCTCGCTCTTTTTTTTTTGGTCTTTTTGAGACAGGGTCTACCTGTAGCTCTGGCTGTCCTGGAACTCACTCTGTAGACCAGGCTGGCCCTGAACTCACAGAGATCTGCGTGCCTCTGCCTCCCAAGTGCCAGGATTAAAGGCGTGCGCCACCACGCCCGGCGTTTATTTATCTCTGTATGTGTATCAATGTACTGTCTGCATGCAAGTCTGTGCACCCGTGTCGTGCAATGGCGTGGAGGTCAGAAGAGGGTTTCGGATTTCCCTTGAAACTGGAGTTCTCCCGGAATTGGAATTGGAGTTTCAGACGGTTCGCCGCTGCCATGTGGGTGCTGGGGATTGAACCCGGGTCCTCTGCAAGAGTGGTCGGCGCTCTTAACCGCTAGGCCATCTCTCCAGCCCCAAGGGGCTAAGCTCTCTTAAGCTGGAGAAGAGCACTGCTGGCCAGGACTTTTAAGGGGGGTCTTGGGCAAAAAAAGCTGGTAGAAAGGAGGAAGTGAGGTCACTGATTAACAGTTTCTTGAGGGAGTGGAAAATTCCTGCATGCTCTGCAATTGTCTGTTCCTCACAGGCACTGATCTAGAATGTCTGGCCATAAATTCCAAGTCTTAGGGAAAACCAGACTTAACAGTCCAGCATTTGGGTTAGAATAGAGAAGGGACGCCACCATATTCTGTATTCTTTCATTAACTGCCTCCTGCTGTGATAGAGGGCATACATAGTTGGAAAGGGGTTTCAGGCTGCTAAATCAAGATCTGGTCTCCCAAGGTCTTTTTAAACAATAAAGTATTACATTAAAACAATTTCAGTATTAAAAATGGAGGAAATTTTTGTTTAAGGAATATTTGCTTTCATAATACGGAGTTGCCCTTGGAGTATATTAAACATACCATAGAGCTTCTAGAACACCTGCAGGATTCTTTGGAAGCCACTCTGATTTCTGTCTTGAGTTGTCTGGGCCTTATCAGTGGGGAAAGATTATGAAGAATTCCTGTACCCAGTGTCAGAAATCTTCATGTCTCTAAAAGTTTCTTTCAGAATTTAAACAAAATTGATCTTCTTGTACATTTTTTTTTGAGTTAAACAGTTTTTTGTTCAAGGTGATTTCTTTTTGCTTTTTAGAATTAAAACATAGTGTATTATTTTCATATCTTTTCAACTGTATTACATGCTAAACTTTTTTGAACTCTCTTGGACATTAAACTAACAGTGATACATGTGAGGAAGAATAGGAATTATAATAACTGACTTAGGGATTTTAAGTCAAAATCTTTTCCAAGTTGAGAAATAAATGCAGTTACTCATGTCTTCATAAAAATGAAAATGCAAGACCCTGTCTAAAAATAAAGGCTGAACACTTTGTTGTGAGGAGCATCTCAGTACCAACCTGGCTTTATGTAGTACTGAGAAGGTGTGCAGGCTTGCTGGCACTGCTTTTAATGAACTGGCGTACAAAGTAAGTCTTCTGTTTTCCTAGTGACAGTCAGTTTTATTGTACTGAATCATTTTTCTTCACAGAGGATGTGCTGAGTAAAGATGCTGGGGAATGTGCAATATGTCTGGAGGAGCTACAGCAGGGAGACACTATTGCACGACTGCCTTGCCTATGTATATATCATAAAGGGTAAGTTTTTTTTAATTTATTTTAACTGAGTTAATATTAAAGCAGAATGGTTATCCTCTCCATTTCAAGCATTGTGGTTAGGGCTAAAAGGTTTCTTCTTCATTCAAACCCCTGCAGCTAACTCATGGTCTCAATAATGACCCCTTCCTTTTTGTTTTTCCTGCTCAGATAAAACTCTGAGCCTACATTTGTTGTATCCAAAAGGCTTCCATTTCCTTAAGTACTTGCTATTATGCAGATACTGTCTACAGCTTTGTAAACAGTCTAAACCTTATAACAGCCTCACTTTACACTCAAGAAAAGGTAGTAGGAAGTTTCTCCAGGGTTTTATTGCTAAGGCAATGATGATAATAAGCAACAGGCCTTAAGTAATTAAAAAGAGAACTATTGGGGCTGGAGAGATGGCCTAGCGGTTAAGAGCACCGACTGCTTTTGCAGAGGACCCGGGTTCGATCCCCAGCACCCACATGGCGGCTGAGAACCGTCTGAAACTCCAATTCCAGGAGAACTCCAGTTCCAGGGGAATCCGACGCCCGCTTCTGACCTCCGCGGCATTGCGCGACACGGGTGCACAGACTTGCATGCAGACAGTACATTCATACACATACAGAAATAAATAAAATTAATAAAAAAAAAAAAGAGAGAGAGAACAGTATCCAGGCAAATGCAAACTAAAAAGCAAAGCTGAGATTCTAGCAGATTGGGAATTTGCTTGATCCAAAGCCCATCTGGTTTCTTATACATTTTTCTTGGTTTCAGATTAATCCAGGAGAAATTTTAAAAAACAATTATTTAGCCGGGTGTGGTGGTGCATACCTTTAATCCCAGCACTCGGAGGCAGAGGCAGGTGGATCTCTGTGAGATTGAGGCTAGCCTGGTCCACTTAGTGACTTCCAGGCAGGCTGGAACTAAGGAGACCCTGTCAACAACAAAAATTTAAGCTAACCTCAAAAAGAAAACTGTTGCATTCAAAGCAATGAAAAAGAGAAAGGTAAAAAAAAGAATAAGGTAGAATTTTACTTAAAGGTAGGGCAAGGAGGAGATAACACGTGGAGAAAGCAAAGTGAATAATACAAAGGAGACAAAAATAAACCCACTCATACCAGTAATTATAATCTGTAAAAACAAGCTGCCTAGTTGCAAATTGGTGAAATGTTGGAAATATGATGGTAATAAACAACAGGCCTTAAGGAATTAAAAGGAGAACTATACCTAGGTACAATTACTAACTAAAAGAAAACTAACAATGTGAACTAATAACACACAAAGTAAACTATAGCAGGAAGCCTTATTTGCAATAGTTACTATACACTGATAATCTGTTTTGAAGTGAGAAGAAACTGACAACTTCATCTTGTATGCAAAATTTAAACACAACTGCCATGGACTCAAATAGGCACTTGCCAAAAAAAGTGAGTTGATATACAGAATATCAAACTTTTTTGCATACTAATATGGGTTTGTTGTGGTTGGATAATAAAGTATACTTATAGCGCCACGCTTTGGCTTCAGATTTCCATGTAAGCTCTAGGCTTGGGCTTCAGGAACCTGTGTTTCCTCCCTTTAGGTTCGTCACAAGATTTGGAGCGATGGGATGTCATATAAATTTTCGCGCTGATCCACCTTTGTATCTGTGTGGGTCTGTGTAATCTTATGGTTTTTGTCTGTGTTTTTATTTTGGTTGAGACAGGGTTTCCTCCCCTGTCCTCTAGTGAATGCGACCTCTTCTATGCTTGTTGTCTCTTTTGGGATATGTTCCATCTTCTTACATGGTAGGTTATTAAAATTTCCAGGCTGCCTTACAATATCTGGATTTTGTGTATTTGGCGATAGTCTGAGAAGATGTTCTTCCACCTGACTCTCTTCTTGCGATTTTTTGATTCTGCGATTTCCTTCTTTATTTCGATGTTTTTCTGGGATTTAAAGGCTATACCACAGTTGTCGTACACCACGGGTCTGATGTGTGCTCATGGTCTGTTTTATTAAATGCTTTTCAGTGTGCATACTCTAGCGTGGTCTTTAGGTAGTTCAATTGATTTTTGTTTCAACTCGTATATTGTGCTTTTCATACCACTCTTCATTAGAGTCTCTTCTCGCGGAGAATTATGTACATGGGATGTTTATATAAATGTGCTCTATCTGACTCTTTAAATTAGCAGTACAGGCTGTAAATTCCTTCTTTAGAATTGTTAAGATACCCCCGGTTTTTGTGTTCACTTTCTCATTTTCATTTAGTTCTAGCATTGCTTTTCTTATTTCTTTAATTTCTTCTTTAATCCATTGATCATTCTGGAGTCTGTCGTTTATTCTCCATGAGTTTAGTGTGGATTTTTGGCTGTTGAGTATAACCTATATGAAAGTGAAACTATTTTGTGTGTGGTTTCGCAAATATTTCTGTAGATGTCTATTAGTTCCATTTCTTGTAAGGTGTTAATTCAGATGCCTCTCTGATTATTATTTGTCCAATTGAAGTGTATATTGAAGACAGTCACCAACTATTACTTGAATTTGCAGTTAACTATTGTTTTGTAGTCCTTGGAGTACTATTTTTATTGGAATTTGGTTGTACCAAAATTGGTGCATAAATGTTCATGACTGTAATATTTTTTATCAAGTGTTCCTTTGATTAGAAGGAAGTGACCCTCTTTATCTCTTCTGCTTCTTGGGTCAGGCATGGTGGCCTATATTAATCCCAATAGGACTATAATCCCCACATTTTTTATCCCAGCCTTTGGGAGGGAGAAACAGGCAGTTGTCTGTGAGCCCAAGTTCATCACATCTGGTTGGTCTGCTTGGTGAGTTCCCAGCCAACTGCTCCAGGAGGATTCCATTTCAAAGAACCAAAATAACTGCCTTTTGCTAACTATTAGTAAAATTCACATCNAGAGAAAGAAATCGTGGTACAAGGTCCCAAATGGAAAATAAGCCATGATTTATTGATCACATAGTCAGTTTGGAACTATGGAATTTCCCATTGCCTGTGAAAGCAATCACAGTACCTTAGATGTGTGTGTGGATTTGCTCCAATAAGCTATGTGTAACGAAAAGAAAAAAAAAAAAATCCTCCTAACTCTGCCTCCCAAGTGCTCTGGGATTAAAGGTGTGATGCCAACATGCCTGGCTGAGTATTTGTAATCTTATCAAAAGTTAAGTACTAGGGTACCTATCACCATCCTTCCTGGAGTGTGCATTATACATGTGTATATGTGTAGCAATGTGCTGTACGCTGCTGGAGGTTTCAGGGGAAGAGCTATTTACTTCAAACCATCATGTGTGTGTGCACAGGGAGGCAAGCGTAATTGGGATGTAATCCTCATAATTGACTGCTTTCGTTGAGACAAGGTCGTTCTTTACTGGTCTGGAATTCACTAACTAGATTATTAAGTTGAGGCTAGTTGGTCAGCCAGCTCCAGGGGTCCTATCCCCCTGCCCCAGCTATGAGATCATAAGCACTTAGCACCACACTGACCTTTTTTATGTGAATTCTAAGGATTGAATGCAAAATGGTCCTCATACTTGCCAAGGCAAGCACTTTACTGAGTTAGCTCCCCAGATCAAAGTTATCTGTAAGGTAGGTAGATCACCACTGTACAATGCAAAAGTCAGGAGTCATAGGTAGTTATTCATTAAAATGAACAACAAAACATCCTGTTCCTCAATCACATTGCCATCACTGTAGAAAGTTCTAATTCACAGGGGTGGGATAGATGAGAAAAATCAATGTCTTAAAAGGGTAAGTAATTTGGCCAGCAGCTAGTTAAGTTACTAAAGCAGGACTCAAACTATTCAGTATTCTCCCTGGTGGTACATGTTCATTTCCACATGCCACAAAGCTAGAAGGCTAAGATACAGAAGAGCAAACTAATATTTATCCTTCAAAATGATTGGCCGTATAGTAAAATAATAAGAAAAAGGGAAGTAAACCACCCTCAAAACACAACAACACAGGCTCCTGCAAGTCTTTAAGACATTTTCTTTCTGCTGACTTGGAGCTTCTATTCTCTAAATATAATACACCCAATTTGGTTACGACACTATTTTCAGTCTGCTCTGTAACACTGGACTCTAATATTCCAATGACGTACAAATGCTTTTTTTTTGGGTCTTTTCGAGACAGGTCTCCTGTAGCCTCGCTGCCCCTGGACGCACTCTGTAGACCAGGGCTGGCCTTGAACTCCCAAAGATCCGCCTGCCTCAAATGCCTCTTAAATGAGATACTGAGAATAGAGCAGAATAGTCCAGATGTGTTAATAATTCGCATGCATCTGAGAAGTACCTATGAGAAATAAAATGGGTCATCTTATTTTACAATAATCTAAATAAAACTACAGGCCCCTTTTTGTATAAACTGGTATTGATCCACATATTTAATTTTTTTTTTAAATTTTTATTTTGAGTGTTTTGCCTTCATGCATATAAGTGGATTTGTGTTGTGCAGTGCCCACGGGGGGTCAGAAGGGTGCATCAGATTCCCTGGAACTGGAGTTCTGGAATTGAAGTTACAGATGGTATTTGGGTGCTGTGAATTGAACCCTAGTCCTCTAAAAGAGTAGCCCAATGCTCTTAACTGCTGAGACCATTTTTTTTTCCCCAGTCCCCAAGCCATAGATTTTCTATTCTAAACTATCTCCATTTGTTACTCAGTGATCATATATTCTTCTGTCCCAGCACCACCAGGAAAACAGTTTCCTGAATTGGGTATTTTCATTCTTAGGCATATTCTCATTGGGTAAACTAGATATAAACGTGTAGTCTTAAAAAAAAAATAACAGTATTATTTCCATGTTTTTAAAAACTGTAAATCTTTAAGGGAATGACTCCAGGTAAGCTGACTAGACGCCAGTGGATGAACGTGTAACCAAGACATCTGGGTACACACTCCTTAACAGTCAATAGAAAAATCACGAAACCTGGGAGGGGGAGGGAACTATGGTGTGAAATACACAAAAATCAATAAAAAATACATCCCAGAGGGCAGAGGCAAGAGGCAGGCAGATCTCTGTAGAGTTCAAGCAAGGCCAGCCTGGTCTACATAATGAGCTCCAGGACGCTGGGGCTATAGGGGAGAACCCGATTCCTCAAAAGACCAAAACAAGAAAAAACAAACAAAATCCCCCCCAAAACCTTAAATAGAGCTATGAAAAATACTATGCCTCTTCTAACTTGCTTTATTTATAAATGAGCGTGCGTGTGTGTGTGTGTGGTGTGGTGTGTGGGTGTCTTTTTAAGAACAGGTCTCCCTGTAGGTTCCAGTTGTTCTGAGATTAAAGGCTGTGCAACCAAGGTACCAGCATAAATGCTTTTTAATTTGTATTCCATTATGGAAGTATACTAGGCAGACTTGGTGGCAGATGCATATAAAACCCCAGCCTTGGACTACAGGTCCACAGTGAGCTTGAAGTTCAAGGCTAGCCTAGAAGACTTGGTAAGAAGCATTCCTCAAAAATAAAATAATGATAGCACTCAGAGGGTTCTTTTTTCTCGAAAAGAACCCCCCCCCCAAAAAATAAAATAAAAAAAATAAAAATGATAAAAAGTACATTTGTGTGCTTATGTTTTTTTTTTTTTTTTTTTTTTTTTGGTCTTTTTGAGACAGGGGTTCCCTGTAGCCCCAGCTGTCCTGGACTCAACTTTAAGACACCAGGCGGGCCTTGAACTCACAAAGAGTCCACCTACCCCTGCCTCCTATGTGCTGGGGATGAAGGCATGGCGCACCAACGCCCAGCAGATTTTATCATTCCTTTTGGTAGGCAGACATTTATGTTTAATGAGGAATCAAGGAAACATCCGTCTGAAAGGAAACGCTCACTCAAATATAAATGGTCAACTCAATCACGTTTGAAATTGGCTTTTGTTTTTCAAATCAACAGTAAGTAAGGGCCTTTCTCCAAGGAGAAAGCACTGTGCTGACCGGCTCTGGCGTATGGGCCATTTCCTCCCAGGCTTAACACTATTGGACGAAGCACGGTTGTGTCTAAGAAAGATCAAGCAATTTTCCAGGGCATATCTGGGGAGCAGAATTACGGAGTTACAGCATTATACTGCGATTATAGTTAGTCCATTAGTTATCCCACCAACTAATTAAACATTCTGTATTTAACTTGTGGTATTGGGGATTCCTTTTTACTGAATAGCTGGCTAACAACTTCCCACCAATTTTTAAAAAATTTTATTACATTGATTTGATTGATTGGGAGGGAACACGTGTGCCATAGCACACAAATGGAGGCTAGAGGATGACGTGTGGGAGTCAGTTATCTTGTTCGATCATGTGGGTGCTGAGGATAAACTCAGGCTGGTTGCAAGCACCTTTACTTGCTGAGCCATTTCCATGCTCTCCAAATTTTCTCTTTTGTCTTTGTCTTTACAGATTTTTCAAAGAAGCTATTATTCAGATATTTCAGTTACAGTATATAGTTTGTGGAGAGAAGTTTTATACAAGGTCTTGGTATATGGTCCAGACTAGCCACAAACTCGGGATCTTTCTGCCTCATCCACTTGAGTATTGAGATTCAGGCAGATACCATCATGCCTGGTACTTACTCTATGTGCTGTTTGATAATCCTTCTTTCCACAAAATCATAAATTCAAAGTGACAAGGCTTAATGGTAAACATCAGATGAAAGGCAAACCACCCAACACAATGTGTTTCCCGACCAAAACATATTCAGTTTCTTTTTTTTTTTTTTTTTATCAAAGTCCTCATTTTCTTGCAAAAATACATAAATTTTTAAGAGGGAAGCAGAACCTGCAATAAATCAGAAGACATCTAGAAGACATCTTTATGTTAATCTTTCTTTTCATATACTTCAAATTTATACTTGATGCCTTTTTCCTCTGGATACCTGGGTATTCTGAGAGAAGCTTATATTTCTCTAGATCAATTTCTGGAAAAAATGCATCACTTTCCAATTCCTGCATGATCCTTGTCACAAATAGTTCAAGATGACTTGGCTGATTCATGGCTTCCTTATAAACAGAACTGCTTCCAACTATCCAGACCATGTCTACTTTATTGGCTAATTCTGGTTGTTCAATAAGTTTTCGAGCATCATCCAGGCTTTTGGCAAGAAAATGAGCTCCTTGTGGAGGTTCCTTGAGTTCTCTACTGAGAACAATATTAATTCTGCCCTTTAATAGTCTATTCTCAGGAATGGAGAACTACGTTTTCCTACCCATAATTACCAGATTCTGTTTACCTTATACTGATGGGGTTGTGGTCATTCTTTGGAAGTACTTGAACTTGTTTCTGAGTGGGGGCCAGGGCAGGTCCCTGTTTCTTGCTGAAGCCCACACTTATGGTGACAGGCCAATCATAGGCGGGTTTAGTGGGATAACCATAGTGGATGAACCATTGGCAGCAGCATATAATCTCCACTTATCAGCCCAGGGCACTGAGGGTACCCCCTTGAGTTTTTCGAAAATTTCGACAATTCATTTCTTTGATTTCTTTCCATACATGGTCTTTGTTTTTCCCCCCTTTACCTAAGCCCCCCCAGCTGTCCTGGAAACTCACTCTTGTAGACCAGGCTGGCCATTGAACTCAAAAATATCTATCTGCCTCTGCCTCCCAACTGCTAGGATTAAAGGCGGTGCGCCACCACGCCCGGCGTCGACAATATTCATTTCCTAATACTCTACTTGGAGCATAATATATGCTCAGTGGTTAAGATCACCGGCTGCTCTTACAGAGAAACAGGGTTCAGTATGCTCAGACCCAAGAGTAGCTAAACTGTCCTTAAATCCAGAACTCAGGGGATCTGGCACCCTTTCTGGCCTCCATGGCAATAACTTGCATGGGTACTGTGCAGTACATGGCCGGCAAAACACTCATACACATAAAATTAAAATGACAGAACTGGGATGTAAGCTCTTCTAAAGCATACACAGCCTAAAAGAATTAAGAGCAGGAGCATGGGGAGGAGAGTGTTCTCCACTACTGCATTATTCCATGGCTTAAGATGGCTTGGATGCTCCCCTGCAGCTGTTATGTAATGTTAGAGAATCTAATGTGTGAACTTGAATGGCCATATCATTATACTGTCACACTTCTATTTACCAATGGCAGTAAATAACTTGTATTACAGAAAGTGCTGGCAGGTACTGACAGCAAATTGACAACAAAACTACTGGCTTCCTGAAATGGTATCTAAGATTTGATAATCTTGTACAAGAAATGTCTATAGATTTCTAATCATAATAAAGTACCTTAAGAACAATTTAAAACTTCATTGAAACATAGGGTATCTAAGATTAAACATTCAGGTATATACCATATTGTTTTTATAAGAAACTCAGTTTGCTCAGGGCCGTGGTGGCACATGCTTTAATCCTAGCAAACTTGGGAGGCGAGGCAGGAGGATCGTTGTGAGTTCAATGCCAGCCTGGAGTCGAAGAGTGAGATTCCAGGACAGCTGGGGGCTAGAGGAAACCCTGGCTCGAAAAGACCACTGGTCTACAGAGTGAGTTCCTGGTCAGCCAGGGCTACATATTGATACCCTGTCTCAAAAAGACGCAAAAAAAAAAAAATAACTCAGTATTGTAAAAATGCCATTTAAACTCAAATTAATCTATATAGTTGATACTATCAAAATCAAATCACAACTAGACCGGTTGATTCTAAATATATGTATGAACCGAACAGTGAGGTAAGAAGCATAGTAAGACTGTCATAAGAATTGTCACATTGAGGGATAGAAGAGATGATGCAGTGATAAGAGTACTGGGTGCTCTTACAGAGACCTAAGATAGCCACTCCCAGTATAAGGTCTAGTTTATTACTTTTTCAAGTGCAACTAAGTTTAAGTTTTAGTAATCAATTTTATTAGTCTTCTAAGTTAATTTTCATGGGGGGAGACATATATATCTTAAACAACAAAAAATAATTCTTTACCAAGAGATCTAAAACGTTTTACACCCCCCCATCACTTTACATTTTGAATTTCACAAGTTAATACTGAGATAGCTTAGAACTGATTTTTATTTCAAACTTAGGAGAGGGATTCAACCATTTTCCCTTTCCTTATCAGGTAACACATTGATCCCAGCCACCTTATTTCTATTGGCATTGACACTGCTGGCAAATTATTATTCAATAAATTTTGTTTTTTTTTTTAGTCTTTTTTGAGACAGGTCTCCGTACCCTTAGAAAGACCGGAACTTGCTAGAGACCATGCTGGGTTGAAACATAAGAGATCTGCTGCCCTGCCTGCCTCTGCTTTTATCAGGGCTAAGCCTCCCAAAATTTAACTCATTCAGGCCTCCACAACAATTTCTACTATCATCCTCATCTTAAAAATTCAGAGACAAAGGAATCAAAACCTGCCCAAGATGACAGTAGGTTAACAAGCGATTGAGTCCTGACCCTGCTATGGTCCTCCCAGGGCAGGGAGCATGTATGCGGACTCAATTCTGCCCTTACTTGTCTCATTACAGTAGCTCCTTTCATTTATGCATCTCTTTAAAGGACAGGACCCAACATGGACATTCTGTTTTTTAAAAAAATATTTTTATTATTTTTATTTTAATGTGCATAAGTGTACGATTGCAAGTCTAAGTGGAAGCCCATGTTTCAGATTCTCCTGGAACTGAGTTAAAGGATGGGTTGTTAGCAACCATGTGGATGTTGGGAATCTAAATTAGGTCCTCTGTAAGAGCAGCCAGTGTTCCTAATCTAGTAACATCTCTCTAGCCCCAATGTGACATTCTTTATGACAATCTTCACTATGCTTCTGACCTCACTATTCAGTTCATACATATATTTACAATCAACCCATCTAGTTGTGATTTGATTTTGATAGCAATCAACTATATAGATAATTTGGGGTGTTTTTGTGTGTTTCATATACTCTTCCATCTTCTTTTTTTTAAATTGTTTATTTAATTTTGTCGTGTATGATGTACATGGTTTGCATGTACGGTTTGTTCACACCGTGTCGTGCATGACCCGCGAGGTCAGAAGAGGTGTCGGATTCCCCGGACCTAGAGTCCTCCTGGAATTGAGTTACGGACGGTTCTCAGCGCAGCCGCCATGTGGGTGTGCTGGGGATTGAACCAGGTCCTCCGCAAGAGTGGTCGGTGCTCTTAACAGCTAGGCCATCCTCCAGCCCCTAATTTGGGTTTAAATGGCATCTTTACAATACTGAGTTTCTTTTTTTTTTTTTTTTTATAATTTTTTTAATTTAGTATATGTGTATGAATAGTACTGCTCTGGCAAGGGAGGTTTGTGTACCCGTGCTGTGCAAATGCCGGCGGAGGTCAGAAAGAGGGGCCGTCGATTCCCCTGGAACTGGAGGTCCTCTGGAATTGGATGTTTCAGACGGGTTCTCGGCTGCCATGTGGGTCTGGGATCGAACCCGGGTCGCTCTGCAAGAGCGGTTTGGCACGCTTAACCGGCTAGGCCATCTCTCCAGCCCAATACGGAGTTTCTTTATACAATATGGGTATCCACCCGACTGTTACTCTTAGATACCCTATGTTTCCAATCATTTTTTCACTTGGTTTTTTTACCAAAGTCTTATCATCTTTTCAGAAGTTATTTACCTAAAAAAAAAATCTTCCTTACTGTTTGTGTAACCTAGCCGTTTCTGTTTATTTTTTGTTCACAATTTAAATAAGTTCTAAGCTGGCTGTAGTGGGGCACACCTTTAAATCACATCTTTTAGAAACCAGAGGCAGGTGAAATCTCTCGAGTTTCACACTGCCTGGTCTACAGAGTGAGCCCAGAGCTAGCTAAGACTACTTAGTGAGACCCCATCTCAAGAAAACTCTCCCAAAAGTTCTATTTTGTTTTTTCTTACTGAGATATGAACACAACCAATTTCCACATGTTTATCGCCTATCTGGCAACCTCAATAACCTCACTAGTTTTTAAAATTTTTATTTCTCATACTATATTGAATGGTATGTGTATGGTCCCCAGGACCGAGGCCTGGAAGACTCAAGTGTTCTTTCACTTTCCTCAGCATGAGGCATTATTTTAGACAAATGTTACATATGTGTTGTTAAATTTGGCCTGTTTTGTTTTGGGTTTTTTTCTCCTGAAATGTTTAGAAGATTTTTACATTCTACTCAAGGTACCTAAGTTCATCTCTTATCTTGGTCATATACTTGGTATGGTATCAAGTTTAAATACTATTTATTTATGTGTAATGTAGTATGAATATACTGTCCTGCATGCAAGGGTCTGTGCACTCTGTCATGCAATGCATGACAAGGTCAGAGAGAGGTTATGGATTCACTGAATGAGTCAAAGAGGTCGTAACGTTCCGCGCATGTGGGTTGAGAGAAGAAAATAGAAGGCTAAAAAAACTAGCGGAAGAGCAAAATAAAACCACTATCCTCTCCAGCCCTATACTATTCACCTTTTTCTAGTTTTTGGAAGAATTTAAGATTTGCTGGTATTTGGATTTGTGGCAGAACTCACTGTCTCTGAAGGCCAGTTTCAGGAGTTTTGCAGGGCTAGCCTTAACTTCTTAGAGCAGTTAGTGGTTGATTCAGGTTTCTAACTTATTTTTGGATCATGTTTTATAAAATCAGACTTCAAAGAAATTACCATTGTTAAAATTTTTAATTTGAGAATGCAAACAGTATTTGTCATTTTATTCTTATTTGTGGCTAAGTTACATCCCGTTTTTTTTCTCCTCTATTCATTTTCCTTCTAGAGAGTTCTGTTAAGTTTACTTCTCAAAGAACCACTTTTATCTTTGGCGTATAATTTTAAAAAATTTCAATATTCCAATATTTTATCTGCTTTGTGGTATGAATCAGTTACTGCTTCTATCTAATGCTTTAAAAAACTTCCTTTATAGGTCAGGCATGGGCCACATATCTCTTAATCCCAGTATCCAAGATGAGGCGCGGTTATCTTGTGATTCAGGCCAGCCTGGTCTACATTAGCGAGTTCCAGACAGCTGGGGTGACACGGGGGACCCTGTCTCAAAAAGACAAAAAATCCTTTATTATACTCTCTATCTACTATGACAGACCATAGATCACTCCTAGTACATATCAGGTTCTTTAATTCCATTGTTCGGAGTTATTTTTTTTCCAAGTTCCATTAGAATTTGTTCTTTGATCCAAAGTATATATAAGGATGGTTGTGTTTTTATGACTGGTATCTGATAATGGTCAGAGTTTGTACCAGTTGTTTAAGTTTGCTGAGACAAGCTTTACTGGTTAAAAAATGGTCAGTTTCTATAATATTCTTTCTATAGTTGAAAGGAAAATGTATTCTCTGTTAGGTAAAATATATACACATATAACTCAATAGATCACACCACAGGATTGGGGGTGCAGCTCAGTGGTAGAGAGCTAGCTTAGCATGTGCAAGGAACTGAGCTTGATGTCCAACACTGGAAAAAAAATTAAACAACAACCAAGACCACACACCTTAAAAATTAGAAACCCATGGCCTTGGAAGAAGAGAGGGCTCAGTGGTTAAGAGCACCAACTGCTCTTGCAGAGGCCTGGGTTCGATCCTGGTACCCACATGGCAGCTAAGAACAGATCCTTTAAAGCGCGCATGGTGGTGCAGCCTTTAATTCCCAGCACTCGAGAGCAGAGGCAGGTGGATCTCTGTGTTCAAGGCCAGCCTGGTCTACAGAGTGAGCCTCAAGGCCAGCTGGGCTAATAGGGAGACCCTGTCTCAAAAAAAAAAAAAAAAAAAACAACCCAAAAACTAAAACCAAGCATGGTATCCCTGAAATTCCATGTACTTGTAAGACTAAGGAAAGACCACAAGGTTTGAGGCCAGCCTGAGCTACATGGAAATTCTGAAGCCAGCGTGGGCTATATAGTTATACCCCAAAACAAACCCAAAATTTAGTATGCAAAAAAGTTTGATTATTCTGTATATCAACTCACTTTTTTTGGCAAGTGCCTATTTGAGTCCATGGCAGTTGTGTTTAAATTTTGCATTACAATGATAGTTGTCAGTTTCTTCTCACTTCAAAACAGATTATCAGTGTATAGTAACTATTGCAAATAAGGCTTCCTGCTATAGTTTACTTTGTGTGTTATTAGTTCACATTGTTAGTTTTCTTTTAGTTAGTAATTGTACCTAGGTATAGTTCTCCTTTTAATTCCTTAAGGCCTGTTGTTTATTACCATCATATTTCCAACATTTCACCAATTTGCAACTAGGCAGCTTGTTTTTACAGATTATAATTACTGGTATGAGTGGGTTTATTTTTGTCTCCTTTGTATTATTCACTTTGCTTTCTCCACGTGTTATCTCCTCCTTGCCTTTTTTTTTTTTTTTGCTTTAGCTCCAGCTGTTCCTGGAACTCACTATGTAGACCAGGCTGGCCTTGAACTTATAGAGCTCCACTTGCCTCTGCCTCTGCCTCACAAGTGCTGGGATTAAAGGCATGCACCACCATGATCACCATGATGCCTAGCTATAGACATTTTAAAAGTAACTCTTCTATCCAGGTGTGGTGGTGCACGCCTGTGATCTCAGCACTTGGGAGGCAGAGGCAGGCAGATCTCTGTGAGTTCAAGTCCAGCCTGGTCTAGAGAGAAAGCTCCAGGCCAGCTGGGACTAAAGGGAAATCCTGTTTCAAAATGACCTTCTCCACCCAAAATAAAAAGTAACTGTTCTAGTTTGCTTCTCCATTGCTGTGACAAAACACTCTGAGCACTACCAACTTGAAGGAAAGGGTTTATTCGTCTCTTATCTCTTGGGTCACAGTTCATCACTGAGAGAGCCCAAAGTAGGAACTTGGGGCAGGAACCTGGAAGCAGGAGCTGGAGCACAGGCCATGGAGGAACGCTGCTTACTGGCTTGCTCCCCTGGCCCATGCTCAGCCTGCTCTCTCTTTTTTTTTTGAGACAGGGTCTCCCTATAGCCCCAGCTGGCCTTGAGCTCACTCTGTAGACCAGGCTGGCCTTGAACACAGAGATCCACCTGCCTCTGCCTCCCGAGTGCTGGGATTAAAGGCATGCACCACCATGCCCGCTTTAAAGGCTGTTCTTAGCTGCCATGTGGGTACCAGGAATCGAACCCAGGTCCTCTGCAAGAGCAGTTGGTGCTCTTAACCACTGAGCCCTCTTCTCCAGCCTGGGTTTCTAATTTTTAAGGTGTGTGGTCTTGGTTGTTGTTTAATTTTTTTTCCAGTGTTGGACATCAAGCTCAGTTCCTTGCACATGCTAAGCTAGCTCTCTACCACTGAGCTGCACCCCCAATCCTGTGGTGTGATCTATTGAGTGTATATGTGTATATATTTACCTAACAGAGAATACATTTTCCTTTCAACTATAGAAAGAATATTATAGAAACTGACCATTTTTTAACCAGTAAAGCTTGTCTCAGCAAACTTAAACAACTGGTACAAACTCTGACCATTATCAGATACCAGTCATAAAAACACAACCATCCTTATATATACTTTGGATCAAAGAACAAATTCTAATGGAACTTGGAAAAAAAAATAACCGAACAATGGATTTAAAGAATCTTGATATGTACCTAGAGTGATTATGGTCTGTCATAGTAGAGAGAGTATTAATAAAGGATTTTTTTGTCTTTTTGAGACAGGGTCCCCCTGTCACCCCAGCTGTCCTGGAACTCGCTATGTAGACCAGGCTGGCCTTGAACTCACAGAGATACACCTGCCTCCTGAGTACTGGGATTAAAGATGTGTGCCACCATGCCTGCCTATAAAGGAAGTTTTTTAAAGCATTAGTAAAGCAGTAACTGATTAAACACAAAGCAGAAAATATTGAAATTTTAAAATTATACGCCAAAGTTAAAAGTGGTTCTTTGGAAAAACTTAACAGAATTGCCTCTAGAAGGAAAAGAATAGAGGAAAAAAAAAGGGATGTAACTTAGCACAAAATAAGAATAAATGACAAATTCTGTTTCATTCTCAAATTAAAAATTTTTAACAAATGGATAATTTCTTTGAAAGTCTGATTTTATAAAACATGATCCAAAAATAAGTTAGAAACCTGAATCAACCACTAACTGCTCTAAGAAGTTAAGGCTAGCCCTGCAAAACTCCTGAAACTGGCCTTCAGAGACAGTGAGTTCTGCCACAAATCCAAATACCAGCAAATCTTAAATTCTTCCAAAAACTAGAAAAAGGTGAATAGTATAGGGGCTGGAGAGATGGCCTAGTGGTTAAGAGCACTGACTGCTCTTGCAGAGGACCCATTTTCAATCCCCAGCACCCACATGGCGGCTGAGAACCGTCTTTGACTCCAGTTCCAGGGGAATCCAACACCCTCTTCTGACCTCCATGGCATTGCATGACATGAGTGCACAGACCTGCATGCAGACAGTATACTCATACACATAAAATAAATAAATAGTATAAACTTGATACCAATACCAAGTAAGGACAATATAAGAATGAAACTTAAGGTACTTTATTATAATGTAGAAATCTATAAACATTTCAGGAAGCCAAATTTAACAACACATATGTAACATTTGTCTAAAATAATGCCTCATGCTGAGGAAAGTGAAAGAACACTTGAGTCTTCCAGGCCTCGGTCCTGGGGACCATACACATACAATCAATAAGTCAGAGAAATAAAAATTTTAAAACTATTGAGAGTTTATTGAGGTTGCCAGATAGGCGATAAACATGTGGAAATTGGTTGTGTTCATATCTCAGTAAGAAAAAACAAAATAGAACTTTTGGGAGAGTTTTCTTGAGATGGGGTCTCACTAAGTAGTCTTAGCTAGCCTGGAGCTCACTATGTAGACCAGGCAGGTGTGAAACTCGAGAGATTTCACCTGCCTCTGGTTTCTAAAAGATGTGATTAAAGGTGTGCCCCACTACAGCCAGCTTAGAACTTATTTAAATGGTAACAAAAAATAACAGAAAAGGCTAGGCTACACAAACAGTAAGGTAATATTAGGAATAAATTCTAGAAAAGATGTATAAGACTTTTTTAAAAAACAATTTAAAACTTCATTGAAACATAGGGTATCTAAGATTAACATTCATGTATACCATATTTGTATAAGAAACTCAGTATTGGGCTGGAGAGATGGCCTAGCGGTTAAGAGTGCCAACCGCTCTTGCAGAGGACCCGGGTTCGATCCCCAGCACCCACATGGCAGCCGAGAACCGTCTGAAACTCCAATTCCAGGAGAACTCCAGTTCCAGGGGAATCCGACGCCCTCTTCTGACCTCCGCGGCATTGCACAGCACGGGTACACAAACCTACATGCAGATAGTACATTCATACACATAAATAAATAAAAAAATTAAAAAAAAAAAAAAAGAAACTCAGTATTGTAAAGATGCCATTTAAACCCAAATTAGGGGCTGGAGGGATGGCCTAGCTGTTAAGAGCACCGACCACTCTTGCAGAGGACCTGGGTTCAATCCCCAGCACCCACATGGCGGCTGAGAACCGTCCGTAACTCCAATTCCAGGAGAACTCTAGTTCCAGGGGAATCCGACACCCTCTTCTGACCTCCGCGGCATTGCACGACACGGGTGAACAAACCTACATGCAAACAGTACATTCATACACATACATAAATAAATAAAATTTAAAAAAAAGAAGAGATACTAAAAAAAAAAACACCCCAAATTAATCTATATAGTTGATGCTATCAAAATCAAATCACAACTAGATGGGTTGATTGTAAATATATGTATGAACTGAATAGTGAGGTCAGAAGCATAGTGAAGATTGTCATAAAGAATGTCACATTGGGGCTAGAGAGATGATTTACTAGATTAGAACACTGGCTGCTCTTACAGAGGACCTAATTTAGATTCCCAACATCCACATGGTGGCTAACAACCATCCTTAACTTCAGTTCCAGGAGAATCTAACATGGGTTCACTTAGATGCAATCTGTATACTCATGCACATAAAATAAAAATAATAAAATATTTTTTAAAAAAAGAATGTCCATGTTGGGTCACATGTCCTTTAAAGAGATGCATAAATGAAAGGAGCTACTGTAATGAGACAAGTAAGGGCAGAATTGAGTCCGCATACATGCTCCCTGCCCTGGGAGGACCATAGCAGGGTCAGGACTCAATCGCTTGTTAACCTACTGTCATCTTGGGCAGGTTTTGATTCCTTTGTCTCTGAATTTTTAAGATGAGGATGATAGTAGAAATTGTTGTGGAGGCCTGAATGAGTTAAATTTTGGGAGGCTTAGCCCTGATAAAAGCAGAGGCAGGCAGATCTCTATGATTTCAAACCCAGCCTGGTCTCTAGCAAGTTCCAGGCTTTCTAAGGCTACAGGGAGACCCTGTCTCAAAAAGACAAAAAAAAAAAAATTTATTGAATAAATTTGCCAGCAGTGTCACAGACAAAGAATAAGGTGCTGGGATCAATGTGTTACTGATAAGGAAAAATGGTTGAATCCCTCTCCTAAGTTTGAAATAAAAATCAGTTCTAAGCTATCTCAGTATTAACTTGTGAAATTCAAAATGTAAAGTGATGGGGGGGTGTAAAACGTTTTAGATCTCTTGGTAAAGAATTATTTTTTGTTGTTTAAGATATATATGTCTCCCCCCATGAAAATTAACTTAGAAGACTAATAAAATTGATTACTAAAACTTAAACTTAGTTGCACTTGAAAAAGTAATAAACTAGACCTTATACTGGGAGTGGCTATCTTAGGTCCTCTGTAAGAGCAACCAGTACTCTTATCCACTGAATCATCTCTCTAGCCCTCAATGTGACATTCTTTATGACAGTCTTTACTATGCTTCTTACCTCACTGTTCGGTTCATACATATATTTAGAATCAACCGGTCTAGTTGTGATTTGATTTTGATAGTATCAACTATATAGATTAATTTGAGTTTAAATGGCATTTTTACAATACTGAGTTTCTTTTTTCTTTTTTTGGTCTTTTTGAGACAGGGTCTCACTCTGTAGACCAGTGGTCTTTTCTTGTAGACCAGTGGTCTTTTCGAGACAGGGTCTCCCTCTAGCCCCAGCTGTCCTGGAACTCACTCTGTAGACCAGGCTGGCCTTGAACTCACAAAGATCCTCCTGCCTCTGCCTCCCAAGTGCTAGGATTAAAGGCATGTGCCACCACGCCCTGCGCAATACTGAGTTTCTTATACAAACAATATGGTATATACATGAATGTTAATCTTAGATACCCTATGTTTCAATGAAGTTTTAAATTGTTCTTAAGGTACTTTATTATGATTAGAAATCTATAGACATTTCTTGTACAAGATTATCAAATCTAGACCCATTTCAGGAAGCCAGTAGTTTTGTTGTCAATTTGCTGTCAGTACCTGCCAGCACTTTCTGTAATACAAGTTATTTACTGCCATTGGTAAATAGAAGTGTGACAGTATAATGATATGGCCATTCAAGTTCACACATTAGATTCTCTAACATTACATAACAGCTGCAGGGGAGCATCCAAGCCATCTTAAGCCATGGAATAATGCAGTAGTGGAGAACACTCTCCTCCCCATGCTCCTGCTCTTAATTCTTTTAGGCTGTGTATGCTTTAGAAGAGCTTACATCCCAGTTCTGTCATTTTAATTTTATGTGTATGAGTGTTTTGCCTGCATGTATGTAACAGTACCCATGCAAGTTATTGCCATGGAGGCCAGAAAGGGTGCCAGATCCCCTGGTTCTGGATTTAAGGACAGTTGTTAGCTACTCTGTGGGTGCTGAGAACTGAACCCTGTTTCTCTGTAAGAGCAGCCGGTGCTCTTAACCACTGAGCCATCTCTTCTGCTCCAAGTAGAGTATTAGAAATGAATATGTCGAAGCCAGGCGTGGTGGCACACGCCTTTAATCCTAGCAGTTGGGAGGCAGAGGCAGATAGATATTTTTGAGTTCAAGGCCAGCCTGGTCTACAGAGTGAGTTCCAGGACAGCTGGGAGGCTACAGGAAGACCCTGTCTGGAAAGCAAAAAAGAAATGAATATGTCGAAAACTCACGGGACCCTCTAGTGCCCTGGGCTGAGAAGGTGGAGATATCTGCTGCTGCCATGGTTCATCCACTAATGGTTCATCCACTAACCTGCATGATTGCCATGTCCCATAACGTGGGCATCAGCAAGAACAGGGACCTGCCCTGGCCCCCACTCAGAAACAAGTTCAAGTACTTCCAAAGAATGACCACAACCCCATCAGTATAAGGTAAACAGAATCTGGTAATTATGGGTAGGAAAACGTAGTTCTCCATTCCTGAGAATAGACTATTAAAGGGCAGAATTAATATTGTTCTCAGTAGAGAACTCAAGGAACCTCCACAAGGAGCTCATTTTCTTGCCAAAAGCCTGGATGATGCTCGAAAACTTATTGAACAACCAGAATTAGCCAATAAAGTAGACATGGTCTGGATAGTTGGAAGCAGTTCTGTTTATAAGGAAGCCATGAATCAGCCAAGTCATCTTGAACTATTTGTGACAAGGATCATGCAGGAATTGGAAAGTGATGCATTTTTTCCAGAAATTGATCTAGAGAAATATAAGCTTCTCTCAGAATACCCAGGTATCCAGAGGAAAAAGGCATCAAGTATAAATTTGAAGTATATGAAAAGAAAGATTAACATAAAGATGTCTTCTAGATGTCTTCTGATTTATTGCAGGTTCTGCTTCCCTCTTAAAAATTTATGTATTTTTGCAAGAAAATGAGACTTTGAAAAAAAAAAAAAAAAAGAAATGAATATGTCTTTGTTCTGGTAACACATTGTGTTGGGTGGTTTGCCTTTCATCTGATGTTTACCATTAAGCCTTGTCACTTTGAATTTATGATTTTGTGGAAAGAAGGATTATCAAACAGCACATAGAGTAAGTACCAGGCATGATGGTATCTGCCTGTAATCTCAATACTCAAGTGGATGAGGCAGAAAGATCCCGAGTTTGTGGCTAGTCTGGACCATATACCAAGACCTTGTATAAAACTTCTCTCCACAAACTATATACTGTAACTGAAATATCTGAATAATAGCTTCTTGAAAAATCTGTAAGAAAAAGACAAAAGAGAAAATTTGGAGCATGGAAATGGCTCAGCCAGTAAAGGTGCTTGCAACCAAGCCTGAGTTTAATCCTCAGCACCCACATGATCGAACAAGATAACTGACTCCCACACGTCATCCTCTAGCCTCCATTTGTGTGCTATGGCACACGTGTTCCCTCCCAATCAATCAATCAATGTAATAAAATTTTTTAAAAATTGGGGGAAGTTGTTAGCCAGCTATTCAGTAAAAAGGAATCCCCAATACCCAATAAATAAATGTTTATATAGTTGGTGGATAACTATGGATAACTATAATAGCAGTATATATGCTGTAACTCAGTAATTCTGCTCCCCAGTATATGCCCTGGAAAAGGCTTGATCTTTTATTCTAGACACAACAGTGCTTCTGTCCAAAGTGTTAAGACTGGGAGGAAATGAGGCCCATAAGCCAGAGCAGTCAGCACAGTGCTTTCCTCCTTGAGAAAGCCTTACTTACTGTGACTTTGAAAAAAAAAGCCAATTCAAACTGTGATGAGTGACCATTTATATTTTAGTGAGAGTTCCTTTCAGAGAATGTTCCTTGATCATCATTAACAATAAATGTCTGCCTACAAAAGAATAGATAAAAGCTGGGCGTGGTGGCGCATGCCTTTAATCCCAGCACTCAGGAGGCAGAGGCTGGTGGATCTTTGTGAGTTCAAGGCCAGCCTGGTCTACAGAGTGAGTTCCAGGACAGCTGGGGCTACAGGGAGACCCTGCCTCAAAAAGATAAAAAAAGAATGCTATAGAAGCATATAGAAGGGAATTAGAAATTGGGGGAGGTTTTGTAGAGAAACTGGGTCTTTAAGTATCTCTCTAATCTTTTTCTTTGCTTCAAATCAAGCCATGGGCTGCCCATATGCTTAGAAAGTATTCTACCACTGGGAAACAATCTCAGTTTGACCATTCCTTTTATCCCGGGTAATTCCATTTCTGATTTTATATTCCACCAATGAATTACATGTATTGGTAGACTCTAGTCTTCCGGTTTTACCAGATTCTTATAATTAAGTAAAATAATGTTTATAAATAGCTTTTAGAAATAAAGTACTATATTTAGGGAATTAGTATTAGAAAGAGAAGCATATGGCTGGAGGGAGTTACTTCCTNCCCTGTCTCAAAAAGACCAAAAAAAAAAAATAAAAAAAAATAAGTACACATAAATGTACTTTTTATCATTTTTATTTTTTTTATTTTATTTTTTTGGGGGGGGGTTCTTTTCGAAGAAAAAGAACCACTCCTGGCTATCATTATTTTATTTTGAGGAAGGCTTCTTACCAAGTCTTCTAGGCTAGCCTTGAACTTCAAGCTCACTGTGGACCTGTAGTCCAAGGCTGGGGTTTTATATGCATCTGCCACCAAGTCTGCCTAGTATACTTCCATAATGGAATACAAATTAAAAAGCATTTATGCTGGACCTGGTGGCACATGCCTTTAATCTCAGAACAACTGGAACTACAGGGAGACCCTGTCTTAAAAAGACACACACACACACACACACACACACACACACGCACGCTCATTTATAAATAAAGCAAGTTAGAAGAGGCATAGTATTTTTAATAGCTCTTATTTAAGGTTTTGGGGGATTTGTTTGTTTTTTTTGTTTTGGTCTTTTTGAGATAGGGTCTCCCCTATAGCCCCAGCTGTCCTGGAGCTCACTATGTAGACCAGGCTGGCCTTGAACTCACAGAGATCTGCCTGCCTCTGCCTCTGCCTCCTGGGATGTATTTTTTATTGAATTTTTGTGTATTTCATCCACCATAGTTCCCCTACCCCTCCCAGGTTTCGTGCATTTTCTCATGAATGTTAAGGAGTGTACCCAGATGTCCTTGGTACAAGTTCATCCACTGGAGTCTAGTCAGCTTACCTGGAGTCATTCCCTTAAAGCTATTTAAGTTTTTAAACATGGAAATAATACTGTTATTTTTTTTTTAAGAATACAAGTGTATATATAGTTACCCAATGAGAATATGCCTAAGAATGAAAATACCCAATTCAGGAAACTGTTTTCCTGGTGGTGCTGGGACAGAAGAATATATGATCACTGAGTAACAAATGGAGATAGTTTAGAATAGAAAATCTATGGCTTGGGGACTGGGGAAAAAAAAATGGCTCAGCAGTTAAGAGCATTGGCTGCATCAGACCCAGGTTTGGTTCCCATCACCCACATGGTGACTAACGACCATTTCTAACTCCAGTTCCAGGGAATCTGATGCACCCTTCTGACTTTTATGGGCAGTTCATGAATGGGATGCACTTACTTACATGCCAGCAAAACACACACATAAAAATTTTTAAAAAAAAAATTAAATATGTGGATCAATACCAGTTTATACAAAAAGGGGCCTGTAGTTTTATTTAGATTATTGTAAAATAAGATGACCCATTTTATTTCTCATAGGTACTTCTCAGATGCATGCGAATTATTAACACATCTGGACTATTCTGCTCTATTCTCAGTATCTCATTTAAGAGGCATTTGAGGCAGGCGGATCTTTGTGAGTTCAAGGCCAGCCTGGTCTACAGAGTGAGTTCCAGGACAGCTGAGGCTACAGGGAGACCCTGTCTCGAAAAGACCAAAAAAAAAGCATTTTTGTACGTCATTGGAATATTAGAGTCCAGTGTTACAGAGCAGACTGAAAATAGTGTCGTAACCAAATTGGGTGTATTATATTTAGAGAATAGAAGCTCCAAGTCAGCAGAAATTGTCTTAAGATACTTGAAAGAGCATGTGTTTTGAGGTACTTTACCTTTTTTCTATTATTTTCACCTATAAGGCCAATCATTTTGAAGGATAAATATTAGTTTGCTCTTCTGTATCTTAGCCTTCTAGCTTTGTGGCATGTGGAAATGAACATGTACCACCAGGGAGAATACTGAATAGTTTGAGTCCTGCTTTAGTAACTTAACTAGCTGCTGGCCAAATTACTTACCCTTTTAAGACATTGATTTTTCTCATCTATCCCACCCCTGTGAATTAGAACTTTCTACAGTGATGGCAATGTGATTGAGGAACAGGATGTTTTGTTGTTCATTTTAATGAATAACTACCTATGACTCCTGACTTTTGCATTGTACAGTGGTGATCTACCTACCTTACAGATAACTTTGATCTGGGGAGCTAACTCAGTAAAGTGCTTGCCTTGCAAGTATGAGAATTTGCATTCAATCCTTAGAATTCACATAAAAAAGGTCAGTGTGGTGCTAAGTGCTTATGATCTCATAGCTGGGGCAGGGGGATAGGACCCCTGGAGCTGGCTGACCAACTAGCCTCAACTTAATAATCTAGTTAGTGAATTCCAGGCCAGTAAGAGACCTTGTCTCAACGAAAGGCAGTCAATACCTGAGGATTAACATCCCAAGTTACCGCTTGCCTCCATGTGCACACACACATGAATGGTTTGAAGTAAATAGATCTTGCCCTGAACATCCATCAGATTAAGCACATGCACACATATACACATGTATAATGCACACTCCAGGAAGGATGGTGATAGGTACCCTAGTACTTAACTTTTGATAAGATTACAAATACTCAGCCAGGCATGGTGGCATACACCTTTAATCCCAGCACTTGGGAGGCAGAGTTAGGAGGATTTTTTTTTTTTCTGTTTTCGTAAATAGCTTTATTGGAGCAAATCCACACACACATCTAAGGTACTGTGATTGCTTTCACAGGCAATGGGAAATTCCATAGTTCCAAACTGACTATGTGATCAATAAATCATGGCATATTTTCCATTTGGACCTGTACAAAGATTTCTTTATCTCTACTGCTAAGTTTCATTTATCCCCCAAATCCATGTGCTGGAAACAGTCCCCGAACATTCATGGGTTAATGCTCTTTGGAGGTGGGGCCTTGGGAAGTAAATGGGATTAGATGTAGTCATGAAGGTAGGCCCAGGATGACATTAGTGGCTTTATAAGTGGAGAGAGAAAGGCAGTTTGCTGTCTCACTATGTGATCCCACTATCAAGGAGGATCTTTGTGAGTTCAAGGCCAGCCTGGTCTACATATTGAATGAAATAGGGATTCTTTTTTTTTTTTAAGATCTACCTGCTTCTGCCTCCTGAGGTGTTGCACCACCACGCCTGGCTGAAATGGTGATTTTTTTTTTTTTTTTTTTTTTTTTTTTTGGTCTTTTCGAGACAGGGTCTCTGTAGACTACGCTGGCCTTGTACTCAGAAAGATCCTTCTGCCTCTGCCTCCTAAGTGCTAGGATTAAAGGCATGCGCCACCATGCCCAGCAAAATGGTGATTCCTTAAGGGAATAGTTATTCTCTTTAAACTTTAAAGTACTTTATATAATAATTTTCCAAAGTTTTTTTCCCCTTAATGATATGCAATGACAGAAACATATTTGCTTGTTTTGTCAAAAATAATTGTTTAAAAACAAGTCAAGTAATAGGTGTTTTTACATATGGCTATTGTAAAATAATTATCCATAAGATTTAAATTTTTCTGATTTTGCTCTTTTTTTAGCTGCATAGATGAATGGTTTGAAGTAAATAGATCTTGCCCTGAGCATCCATCAGATTAAGCATCAGATTCCTGTTTTATGGGTAATTATCTCTTTTTTTTGTTTTAGTTGTTTTTTTTAAACATATTTTTCAGCTTCAGTTTTGCTTTCAGATTTTTTATTACACATGTGAGTGTCTTTGTTGTGTGCATGTGTATGTATATGGAAGTCTGAGGACAACCTGTGGGGGTGGTTCTGTCCTTATACCATGTGGGTCCCAGGGATTGAATTCATGTCTTCAGGTTCGGTGACAAACACCTTTACCTGCAGAGCCATCTCCTAAGCCCTCAGTTTAATTTTTATCCATCCATTTATTCACTGAGGCATGTGCACGAGTATATGAGTATCTGTATGTGTTTCAGATACTTTGTAAGACTACTGTATAAAAAGCCAGATGTGGTGGCGCACACCTTTAATCCCAGAACTTGGGAGGCGGGTACAGCCGGATCTCTTTGAGTTTGATGCCAGCCTGGTCTGTGTAATGAGTTCCAGGCCAGCCAAGAGGTACACAGTGAGACCCTGTTGCAAAAACAAGGTGGAGAATTATTGAGGAGGACATCTGTCTGTTAGTCAACTTTTGGCTCCCACACACATGCACACAAATAAACGTGTGTAACACATACACTCTCAGACATTAAAAGAGAATGAAAAAAATTATACTTGGAGTCCTAGGTCACTCGTACATTGTAATTCTGCATTCCAGGGCCTGGTTTCCTTGTATTTTCTTAGTTAATATGTTCCTAATCATCCCGAATTATTATGTGCCAGGTGTAAGAGCATCATTTTATGTCTTATCAATTATTCACTTGATCTTAGAGACACTTTGTGCCAGTTCTATTATTCCTATTACACAGATAGGGAAGTATAGAGAAGTTAGGAATGCAGACTATGGCCACCGAGTTTGTTTGTGGTATTGAGATTTGAACCCAGGCATTCTGAGTCTGAGGATTTTTTTTTTAATTTAATTTTTATTGATGCTTTGTGCATTTCGTACATCATTTTCCAATTCAGATCAGGCATATTTCCCTTTCCCCCCCCCCCACCCCTATCCCATCCCAGATCATGTATTCTGCCATAACTGTCTTGCATCTTGTTTTTTTTTTTTTTGTTAGCTTCTATAAGTAATAATCCCATCCATGAGTACAAGCATCCTTCATGCAAAACCTATCTGCAGGCTGTTGTGCCCAAACACCTACAGCCCCACCATCCAGTGGGGGGTGACAGGTTGTTTGTTCAATCAAGTTGATCAAATGAGTGTCCAGACTACATCACTGTAGTTTCACCATTCACCCCAATCGCAGCCCTTACATTCTACCACGCCCCCTCCTCCGCAGATTGTTCCCTAGGCTTAGAAAAGGGGCACAGGTGGATGAGAAGTAAAACAGTCCCCTCTCTCTGGAGCTGTTGACTTGGACTCTGGTCAATTCTGGCTGTTTCCTTTCATGGGCTGACAGTTTGTCCAGGAGTAACCTTTCGAGGATTATTTTATTTTAACAATTCTGCTATAATTGGGTAGCATTTACATCAAAAAAAAGTTGCATTTTCTAGACTTGATTGGAAATTTTGTTTCAAATGCACAAAGCTTCAATAAAAATTGGCTTTTAAAAAAAAGCTGCATTGTTATTAGTCATTCTCCTTCACATCCTTAACATGTTGTAAAGTGCTTGTGTGTAAAATGGGCAAAAAAATCATTTTAATACAAAAATGGAAAAAATTTTTGTTCTGCTAAGTTAGCTTATTCATAGAGGTATTTGAAAATGCTTAGTGAATTAAAACTAATCTCATGGGTGTTTCTGTTTTCATATTCCATAAGATAAATTAAGATACATTTAGCTTTGGGGAATAACCCATTGACTTAATTGCTCTCTTTAAATATGGAAAGCTTTTATCTCATCTTGGAATGTTGGAGAGGAATAAGAGCCTTCATGATCAGAAGTAACAACACTATAGCCTCTAATAGCCCTTGCTGAGTGGCTGTGACTGGAGGCTGGGAATGAGAGCAGGTGAATCACCACTCTGGGGTCTTGTCCTCTGTTGGCCTCCCTCTTCCCTTTTGTTTTGATAATTCTTGCTCTTCAGAGCAACACGGTGGCTCACTGGTTAAAGTCACCTGCCCATTAAGCCTGATGACCTGAGTTCCATCCCAGGGACCCACATGGTGAAAATAAAGAACAGATTACCACAGGTTGTTCTCTGTCACATGCATATCCATGTACACAGTAAATACACTTAAAATGCAATTAACAAAAAAGCATGAGTGCTTAGGTAGTGTACTCATTTTGTTTCTCCATTGATGAGAATAGTTAAAGAATAACTGATTCTAAAACTGACAAGGAAAATTTACAGTAACTTTATAAGCCTCATTCCAGCTGAAACATCCCAATTTTGTAAGCCCAGCTGCCTACAGAAATATGAGCCAATGAAGTCTGCTTCCAAAAGCTTTAAGGAATCATTCTAAAGAATTAATAGATGTAGAGGATAGAGAGGTGGCTCAGTGCTAAGAGCACTGGGAGGGCCCCAGGTTCAGTTCCAAGCACCCACATAGAAGCTAACAATGGTCTGTAACTCCAGTTCTAGGGGATCTAATGCCCTCTTCTGCCTACTGTGGGCATTGTACAACACAGATTCACTTAACAGGTGCAGGCAAAACACTCAGACACATAAGATAGAATACATTTTGTAAAAAAGAATTAATAGGGGGCTGGAGAGATGGCCTAGTGGTTAAGAGCGCCGACTGCTCTTGCAGAGGACCTGGGTTCGATTCCCAGCACCCACATGGCAGCTGAAAACCGTCTTTAACTCCAGTTCCAGGGGAATTTGACACCCTCTTCTGACCTCCGCGGCATCGCATGGCACGGATGCACAAACCTGCACGCAGACAGTACATTCATACACATACAAAAACAAATAAAATTAAAAAAAAAAGAATTAACAGATGTGGAATAATATTCTTCATTTACATTTTTCTTTCTGTTCTTGTGAACTGATGAATTCTCTTTACCTGGCCTACATTAAAAGCAAATGGGTTTGAAGAGGATTTGATGTTGCTAAAGCATTAAAATGAGAATAGTAATGGCAAGGCCCAGCATTTACATCTGTCAGTGTAAGAATTGAATTATCAACCCAAATAGAAACATGAGAATGGAAAGATATTAATGAGTTAGGAGGAAGTTGCTTACTGTTTGAGGGTTGTTTAGTTATTGGGTTTGTTTAGTTAATTTGGGGTTGTTTAGTTATTGGGTTTCTTTTGATTAGGGGACATGTGTGTGTATGTGTATGTTCCTTACTCCCATATAGTATTTGTTGCAGAAAAGGAATGACTTTCATTTGGGCTGCTCTTCGAGGCAGCATTTAGCTGGTCATTCTGTTTCTTGATTCGTTCTACATAATACTGATTTTATAAGTTTCTGAAATAGTAACAACAAAGGGGTATGATAGTTTGCAGAAATGAAGTAATAATGTTGGTGGGGAAATGGGTGTTGTATTTTGATTTGTATTACTATTATGGATCATGACTTAAAATCATTTATTTTTATACAGGTTTTCTTGTCTTTTCAAGATGCTTGAGAAATCTAGAGGATTTGAGGATCTGTCTCTGGAAAAATATGAGAACTACAGGCTAACTCAGCCAGAAATCTGAGTTCTGTGACACTCGGTGGTACAGGGATGGACAGTCACACAGGGAGCCATCTTGCTGAGGAGGGCCAGGAGCCACAGAACTCAGTGTACCAAACTTGCATATAAGGGACACACAGGGATTTTGAAAATGCTGCACATCCTGTACTAGTCATCTACATAGATAATACTGATACACATTTTGTATTCAGACGCCAAAGTTAACTAATTTAAAAGTCGATGTAATTTTTATTAAGTTCTACAGAGCTTCATAACTAGCTGTGTTTTAATTTGTTTAGTTTTCGTTTTTGTTTTTTTTTTTTTTTAGTTTGGGGTATCTATTTCCCCCAACATAATGTTTCTGCATTCACCTATTCCACATAATTTAGTTCTTACAAACTCTTCAATGTGAAACTGAGAAATGTAATCAAAGCAGTAAAACATTCTCCAAATGGAGATCATAATCTCAAGTTCTTCCATTTTTTTCCCCACGTATGGAAAAATAGATTTCTGCATAGGAGAGCTAAAATATGTTAGTATTTTTAATTAAAGATTTAATATTATCAAAATGCCATCCAAAGAGTAAATCAAGTTACATAATTACATTTTAATCAATTAAATGTAGAATTGTCTACTGAATTTCAGTTTCTGAAATATATTGTTTCTTCTGAAATAAGACTGCTTAATAGTTAATTAGCAGTGACTCATCTTGCAGCTATGCAACTTAAAAAAAAAAAAAAGAAAGAAAGAAACAAATGACCAGTTTAAGTGCTGCCAGCTGTAGTGACTTAGTTAACGGGTATCTTTTCTTCCTTTCATGTAATTACTTTATTGTGCTTTGCATCTCCAGGCAGGTTTCCCACATTTGGGTAAAATGTTTAGCAAGTTGTAAACTTAATACCTTATAAAAAGGGTGAAATAAATATTTCTGGAGTGGAACTTGGAATAATCTGAGGGACATTTTATATACATTTAAAAATCAGAATTTAATTGGGATGCCAGGCAGAGCAACTTGCATCTTTAGTTTTCCAGATAATCTGGAAGTTAGCATTTGATAAATGATTTTTTTACAGCAAATATAAAGATTTTGTTAATTTATAATTTATTATTAATGTGTTGTTACTGTAATGGAAAATGTTATGGATACTTTTAAATTCAGTCTTTGTAGAAAGAAATGTATTAAGCAAAATTGTGTGAATAAATATTCCCCCCTGAATACATCTGATGGTTAAAAATACTGGAAGAGAGCTATCAGGGCTTCAATAGTGAATGTCTTTTTAAAAATGTACCAAAATACCACTAAGTAGATTAGACATTTCAACACAGGGAGAGTGCTGTCAGTGCCCTTGACTTGGTATAGGCGGCAGCCGCACAGAGCTGTTTCCTCTTTTAACCTTCCGTGATGTAGTTAAGTTCTGTTTTCTATTTAATGCTGCTCCCTTACCCTCTCATTTGTTTCCCAATTCTTGCTTCTGTTTCATTATTTTTTAAAAGGGCAAGTACAGGAACAACTGCTGCTACCCAGAAAAATTTGTGTTATGAATAATTAAAAGAATTTTAATTGTTTTCTGTGTGATTTTAGACTAGATAACATGTTCCCTACAGTTATGCTGTGAAATGACTGTTGTTGTGCTGCAATGTCAGAAGAATCTATGACCTACATGTGACAGCTAACAGCACAGTTCCATGGGTGCTTTTTTTCAACCAGTTGTGGAAAGTTATTCTTTCCTCAAGGGAAGGAAGAGTATTAATTTTTTTTCTGTTAGTATGAAATCTTAATTTGAATCCATTTTACTTTGGTTTTCAATTTTGTAAGTTTTTACCTCCCTTCTCACATTTTCCCCAAGAAAGATCTCTTAGTGTGTAATTACTTGGCTTTCTACTGCTAGAATGTTGTTGTGATAAGAATTACTTAGCTGTCTTCAGTCTTCGAAGAACAGCTGTTTGTATGCTCCTGAAAGTTGGTTTGTACCATAGCTTACTTGACAACTTTTAAACAATCTTGGCCTGAGTTCCCTTCCTTCCTTACCCTGTTGATGTTGGACTGGTGGTCCCAACATCTTGCCTCTCTCTGTCATCTGCTCTTGGGCTGCAGCTGCTCCACAGAAAAAAAGGTCAGTGTTCCTCAATGTCAAGTCCTACTTGATTATACTCATCTAAACAGTATTTGCTGACAGCTGTTTAAAGCCACCACTTTTGTCAGAATTTAATAGAGTTGGCATTTTTACTTTAAATGTATTCTACAATTATTTCCTAAAAAGAATAATTTAAGAATTAAAGATAGCAAATGTTCCAGTTTTTTAAAGATACTTCTGGGAATACATTGTAAATGATACTTTATAAAAATGCCTATAATATTTATAAATCTGTATACAGACACTGAACAGTATCAGGCATAAACTTAATGTTGTTTAAACATTCAGCTAAACTACTGATGAGTGAATACTGTATTAATGTTGAAAGCTGAGGCTGTCCAGTTGATTATGGCCTTCTAGAATCTTTGTAAATACTTAAAATAAGGTCACACATGTGTATATATAGAAAGAAGTATGTTCTTGAACTCTAGTGCCACTCCATCCATAATGAATTTATTGCCAATTTTACTCTGTTTGATCTTGCTTTTTGTTTTTCATCTTGGCCAGAATGTTTAAGAGAAAGCAAAATCATTCTCTTAACATTGGAGATGTTTTTGAGATTATAGGTTATGTTTGAAGAACAATGTGATTAAAATATAAATACTGGTTCTGTGACACTTGTGTAGGTGATAGCAGAAGCGACACTGGAAGCAATGTCAGCTGTTACATAGTGTACAGGTTTGGGCTTACTCTTGCAAGTCATAGGTTTCTCTTAAGTTTTATGTGGTTATTCTGGTTCTCACCATTCACATATCTTACTAGAATGCAGCCCCAAAGCCAAGACCATCCTCAGCATATTTGCAGTGTGCATCTCCAGAAGATTTTCCCTAAATGAGTTATCAAAAATAGCAGTGTCCTTTCCAGAGCTTATTTACAGCTGTCTCTCTAAGTTTGGGTATGGTGAAGTCTCAGAGTAGTTTCTACTAATGAACATAGTAGCTCAAACCTGTAATCTCAGCATTCAGGAGACAGGCAGGAAGATTGCCACAAGTTTAAGGCCAGCCTGGGCTGCATACTGAGTTCCATCCAGACCAGCCTATCTCAGAAAAAAAAAAAAAAGGCAATCATTTTAATATAGCAAACCATAGGTATATTCCTTTCAGTGAAAAAGACTGTAACTTCAATGTAAATATTACCTGCTTTTATGTACTTAAGAGAGGGAAATAAGGGGGATTTCCCCAACAATAAGCTATGAGTAAGCAAAGCATGAAACTTTTTTAAAATTCAAGAATAGTTGAATTTACCATCTAATTGATAGCCATACTATGCATTGGTAATAATATCCAAATAATCTTATACTTACAATATGGAGATTTCCATATCAAGCAGATCGTCAGGAGCTGTGTAAAACTACTTAGAGGTAAATGGTGCTTATTAAACACAAGTGCAGTTTGTTAGTTGCCAAAGTCTTTTAGTTCATTCGGGCCATTTTCTTACAGTTTGGGTTTATCCTGAGGTAAAATTCCACATTAGTTGGCGGTGAGTGATTAAACATGAAATCTCCCTTGTTTTCTATCTCTTCTAACTATACAGATATTTTAACTTCATTTTAAAAAGTTTAAATTGGCCGGACTTGGTGGCTCACACCTGTAGTCCCATTTAGTTCCAGCACTTGGGAGCCGGAGGCAGGCATATCTCTGTGAGTTCAAGGCCAGCCTGATCTACATAGTGACCTCCAGGCCAGCTGGGACTAAAGGGAAACCCTGTCTCAAAAAGAAAAAAAAAAGTTTTAACACGTCAGTACTTTGTTTTGGGCCGATTCTCCCATTCCTAAAACATGTACCCTATGTTTTCTCAGCTGTGCGATGAGCAGCAGTAGTTACTGCACCTGTTGTACTTTTTCTTTCCTTCTCGGCAGATCTTTTCCCTCTGAAATTGAATTGCTACTGCTTGGTTTTCTTTAGAGGAAATTGCCACTTGGTGTATTCCTATAATTCCTATTCTGAAACAGTTATACAATGTTTTTGGTAATACTGTACCCAAGTAATATTTCACCGTATTCTGTGAATGCTTTCTTAAGCTAGGAAATACATTTTTTTTTTAGTCATAGAATTCCTGTCTTATATGGGAAATAGCTGTTTTACTGTTTTCTTAAGTCTGTTTACTTTCTGTGGTAAGTAAAAAGCCTTGAACAGCAGATAGTTTTAATTGAAAATGTGCTGTTACTGTCCTTAGAAGTTTATTATCAAATGTTTCAAATAGCCTTAATTTTCAACCAGTGGGTGATAAGGTAGATTTTTTTTCTCCTTATTCATAGAGAAGCACAGCATGAGCTAACATCCCAAAATGAAAAATGAGATATTGTAGGATTTATTAGCCAGTTGTGTTTCTTAGCTCTCCCCTGCCTCATGAGGCATCCTTGGGGACCCCAGGATTAGACATCAGAAGTGACAGTTCTGTCACTTGAGTTCCCCCCATGTCTGCTTTTTCTGATTTGGTATGTTGTTGGAATTGATAGCTACTGATTATTTGTTCCATAAACTTACAGTTCTGCCAGCATCCTGTTATCAGAAACCATGTTACCAGAATCTCAGAAAAAAAAAATCTATTTTCATATTAGCCAAGAGTATGCATGTCTGTAATCCCAGCACTCAAGAAGTTGAGGCAGAAGATCACAAGTTCAAAGCCAGCCTGGGCTACATAGTGAGTTTTGGTCTAGCATGAACTTCAAAGAAAAGTTTCATTTTAATCACTTTTGATTATTTGGGTGCATATAATACAATTGGGGGACTCTGTTCTAGGGAGATAAAAAAGGCACATTGGAATTTGATGATACTGATTATCAGTTAATTCCATTTCTTTGCAAATGTACTTTTATGTGGGTTTCATTAAAATCAGAATATCTCTGTTGATATACTCATGGTTTCCACAACTATTCTATAATACCTCTTAATTCCATCTCTTAGAAAGTGTTTTGTTGTTAAATAAGACCCTGAAAGTACCAATCACAAGAGGGAGAAAAAATGTATTAGGAAGAGGGAGAAAATGTATTAGGAACAGCTTGTTCTAACGTTCAGTATGTTCTAACAAAAATGAAGCATTTCATTATTGGCATTTTAATATTTCCTAATGATCTTGTTAAATTATCTTGTTCTTTATAGCAGTAGAAAATAAGGGAAGAATGCTTTCAAGGAAAGTTGTGATGTCCTACTTTATGTCTTCAAGTTGGCAATACATTATAATAAAACAGATATTGAATGTTGAAAAGTTGCCATGAGTTGTTACGGCTTCCTTATTTTTTATGCTAACAAAAGTGAATCCCAAACTGTAAAAGTTCTCCATTAGTTTATGACTAATAGTAATGGACAAAGATCTTTCTGTATTACCCTAATCATAAGTAAATGTGTGCCTTGAAGTACCTGATATAAAAATTGAACTGTAAATCTTTTTTAATATTTTCTTTTTTTATTTTATATGTATGAGTGTATTGCCTCATACATTTGGGTCCTGTGCAAGAGCAGTCAGTGTTCTTAACCGCTGGGTTAAGAACTGAGCCATTTCTCCAGCGCCCTGAACTATAAATCTTATAATTGAACTATAGTTGGAAAATTATTAAGTTTTAAGGAAAAATGATCTAATATATAGTCACTTTTTTTTTTTTAAGGTTTCATTTCTATTTAGCAACATGCCCTTATGGCTTTAAAAGAGAAGTAACTTTTGGAAGCAGTTTTCATGATAGAAATGGTATTGAGTTTTATACTTTTTATAGTGATTTGAGAAGCTAAGCTTTTGAGTCTGATCTTCAAGTCATAGCTTTGGCTATTGGGTAAGATTATTTCTCTTGATCTTCTGTTACTAAGGTTGTTGGATAAAACAAGAAGGTATCTATATACAAGGCCAGATCAATATTACACACTGATGTTTGTAGTATAAACAAAAACATTGGTGCCCATTTGTATGCTTTTTGTTGCTCTGTTGGCCATAACATGTCATAAAATATCTAAGATCTTAACTGATGTGTTCAAAGAAGCCAAGGTATAAACAGAACATTGTGGGTTCTGATTTCCATTTTCACCAAAATCTGATTGACTGTTCTGTTAAAGCAATTATACATTAAGTCCCATTTGAGTCTGGGCTCTCTTAGAATCAGGAATCTAGAAGGATCACTGACCACTAGGAATTTAATTTTTAGTGGGTGAAGCAAATATGGAACAAGTACATGTGAGGAATTCCCAAGGCAGAAAGCTTAGCACATGGCAGGAGGGAGAAAGCCAGTGTTTACTCCGTCCTGGGGGTAAGCAAGTGACAGAGATATATGTGATGGAAGGGTTTTAACTAGGAAAAAGAGGATCACATATTTCAGATTGGAGAGGATGGGACTGGAAGCAGAGCGACCTGTTGTGACATCCATAGTAACTCAAGACAGTGAGAGACAGAACTAAGCCTGGAGACTTAGAAAGGAAAATTGACTCATTTTGGCAGTCATTTGTATAAAAGGCTAGAGAGATCAGGACATTGACCAGTGCTAGTTGTATCTTTTGTGTATCTTGAAGGGTTGAGTCTACCTGGAGGAGTCTGATCATGCTCATAGTATCTGCTAGAGAACCCAAGTCCAAAATAAAGGAATTAGGTGTGGTTGGGCAGGGGCAGAGTCTTGAGAAAGAAGCTGGGCATGAATGGTTGCAAGAAGTATGTGTTCCTCATAGTCCCCTAGGGCTCAGAGGTGCAGATCACAGATATTGCCAGGACTGCTTAAGTAAGTCAGTGCGTGGTGAGTGGGCTTAGCACTGGCTTGGCTGAGTTGAACCTGTCTTGGAGCCCCAACTGCTCTTGAGGTTTTCTCAGGTTCATTTTCCATGCCCTTTCTGTTCTCTGCCTGACTTCAGATCTTTACAAGAAAAAGAAAAGTACTACTAAAATGGGACCTTATAGAAATTATTTTGGGGGCTGGAGAAATGGCTCAGTGGTTAAGAGCACTGACTGCTCATAACACTGACCTTCCTTGTGACTGCAGGTTGTGACCCGAGTTTGATTCCCGCCATCCACATGCAGCTAACAACAGTCTGTAGCTCCAGTTCCAGGGGTATCCGATGTCCTTACCTCCACAGGCATTATGCAACACAGGTATACAGGTATGCTTACATTCATGCAAGCAATACACTCATAACATAAAATATTTTTAATTACTTTCTGCAGCACTTAGTGATGGTATAATTATGAAATTTTCAAAGTTCTGCCACATAATGCCTTATTTTTCTGGTAGTGTTTTCTGTGAACTCTTGAATTCACTACTTTATTAGACTTAAAGCATACCTAACCAAAAAAAAAAAAAAAATACTTTTTGAACAAAGTGAATTTGAGCATTTAGTCTTTCCGATTGGCTTGATCATTTAGAAGCTGAGTTACTAGCTGGCTGACTAAACAATGATTGTGCAGTATTGGGATGGTATAATTGTATTTCAGAAAAATATCAAATACCTGCATATTATGACCTGTGTGCTCATTAAGACCTGAAATGTGTGGTCTTCATGCTAAGGATATTCATTACCTGGATATTTAGATGACACCCATTAAGGAAATCATTTATTTTAACACAAACAAGGTGAAGGCCACAGACCTTCCCAGGCTGTCCAAATATCTAGTACTGTCATCTTAACATACAATCTGGAAAAAATTCCTCAATTGATACATTGCTAGTTTTTTTCTCTCTTGTTTTGGACCGAGCCCTATTTTCAGTGCTCAGCAATTAGACGACCAGTGGCCATTGACCTGCACAACCCAGATGACTTCACCCCAGGAAGCCTTTTCACCCGGTCCTTTTGTACCTTGGTATTTCTGAAGGTCTTTTTGTGACAAGCCTGGCCTCTTTCAAAGTGTGATCAGCATTTGTACTGTCTTGTGATTAGATGGAGGAACTATCAACTTTTCAATGAAAAGAACCGAAAATACCTTTATAAAACTGGGGTCTTGATGTGCATTCCTGGACAACACTGACTCTTACTGTGACTGCAGCTTTTGGTGAGAATGCAGGGTTTGATTCACTGGTGTATGGGTGGAAGCTGATACCCTGGGAGCTCTGATCAGCAGGAGCTATGCTGGTGAGCTCTAGTGACACAGGACTACTTCAGCATTATCCTGACTTCTAGATGTAGTTGACATTCTGTCATGTCCATGCTTAAACTCTTCTGCTTATCCAGAAGACATTCTTTTGCCAAACAGCTTTCACAGTCCAGTGTGAGCAGCAGCTACCCGGCTTGCCAGGTTCTGTGCTGAAGTGAGTGGAGTCATGGGGACCTCACCCTGGGAAAGAGCTGGCCCACATTTCTGCCTTTTTATTCCTATCAATGATTCTTAGGCCACATGTTGGGTTAACTCAGGAGGCAAGAGAAGAATGCAGAGGCAACTCTTGAAATGTTTATGGCCGACCCCTCACCACCCAGACTCTATCATATTTATTACAGTGTGGTTCTGTTGTATAGCCATACATAGGAAATGATCCCAGCAGGTTTCAGATCTCTGCAGCCACCATCTCACTACATCCCTTCTCACTGCTGTTCCTGTATGATAGAACTCCTCTTGACTCTAGATGAGAAAACTCTTTTTGGTTTTGTTTTCCATGTGTATGGATGTACTGTCTGCATGTAAGTCTGCATCCATGTTGTGCAATGTTGCGTAGGTCAGAAGAGGGCGTCGGATTCCCCTGGAACTGGAGCCAAAGACGGTTCCCAGCCGCTATGTGGGTGCTGGGGATCGAACCTGGCTCCTCTACAAGAGCAGTCGGCGCTCTCAACCACCAGGCCATCTCTCCAGCCCCGAGAAAACTGTTCTTGGTGAAATAAACTGTGTGACTCTGCCAGGATCCAATCTTGATTTTTCAGTCAAGTCTAGTAGGTTCCTGAAAGCCCCTTTTGCCACCAGAACTTGGCACTCTGAAAAGCAAAAGTCCTTTGCTTTCGGGACTCTTGTCTTTGGATTTCGTAAGCTTAGCTTTGACCCTCAAGAATGAGAACTGACATATGTCTCTCCATCTTGAAGCAGTGACTTCAGTGAGTCACTGATTTCCCAGAAGCAGCCCGAGCACAAAAAACTAAGTGCCAGGAATGAGAGAATACGGCAGTTAAAAATAGTCTTGCTGGCAGGGCCTGGTGGCACGTGCTTCTAATCCCAGCATTTGGGAGATAGGCAGGAGTATTTTAGGTCATCCCTGCATAGCCAGAGGCCAACCTGGACTACGTGAGACCGTGTCCCAAAAACAATCCTCTCCCCTGAGGTTCCAGGCTGTGCATATCAGTAGCTTTGCCTTTGTCTTGGGCTCATCCTGGGGACAGGGGAGGTTTCTGTCATTTGCAGATTCTATTCTTGGGAGGACCGATTCTCTAAAATGGACCTTCCACCTTTTGATGGCCAGCTGTGGTCTTGACCCCCCACATGATCCTAGGCATCCAGGCCTTGACTGTAGACTTTTCCCATTTGCAGGCACCAAGAGGTTTTCCACCCTTCTGTTACTCCTACAGCCCCAGTACACAGTCGTCTATGCCCTCCAGAAAGTATAAAATGCTAAATTGAACTTCTGGAGATAAAAATCAGTCTGGGAAATTAAAATTTTTATTTTAAAAACTACTTTTAATAAGTACACTGACATGACTCAAAAATAAATACAACAGTATCTCAAAAGCTTGGAATTTTATTTGAATAAGCATATATGTTAGGTCCCATAAGGAATGAAGTTTTATATATTACATATATATTATATGTACATAATATATATTACACGTTTTTTTGGGTTTTTTTTTTTTTTTGAGGCAGGGTCTCCCTTTAGTCCCAGCTGACCTGGAGCTCACTATGTAGACCACGCTACATAGCCTGCCTCTGCCTCCCAAGTGCTGGGATTAAAGGCATGCACCACCACAACTGGCGAGGTTATATTTTTTATGTGGGATGGTGGTTTCATGCCAAACTGACATGTGTCCATGTTGGTAAAAGCTGGTATGAGTATTGCTAATGTGCGGCTGCAGGAGAGCCAGCCGGATTTAGTGGTCCTGTTTCCATTTGTAGAGGTCTCTTGACCAGAGCAGAAGTGTATTCCTGATGAAGCTATATCCTTTGCAGAGCAGCTTTAAAGTTATAGTGTATATAACAAAACACCCATCATAAATGCTATCTAATGAATCTGGACAGAAATGTACCTTGTGTAGCCATCTCTACAACCAAATAGAAAACTTCTATTTTGACATCCCTCAAAAGTTACCTCAGATCCCTTTGGTAGACTCCCACCACCACCCCCAGACCCTCAACCCTGGGTAGCTGATGTGCTTTGCTTTGCAATATGTTAGATGCAGTCATTTCATGTGCCTCTTATTTGTTTCATTTCACTTAGCATGGTTATGTGAGAAACATCTCTGTGGCTAGAGTCAGATCTATGGCAGAGAGAGTAGCAGTATTCTGTTACATGAAGATGCTCTGTTATCCTTCACCTATGTGGACCTGTACAGTTTTTAGTTTGGGTTATGAACAAAGTGGTTATGAGCATTCATGTATAATCTGTATGTAAACATATAATTTTCTCAAATACCTATGGTCAAATTGCTGAGTCATGTGGCAAGTATTTAACTTTGTAAGTTGCTGCCAGATTGTTCCAAAGTAACCACTGGATTTTTACGTTCCCACCAGCAATGCATAAAGGTGGTGGTTTTGCCACTTAATCTGCACTCTTGGTGCTGACAGTCTTTAATTTTAGCCATTTGAGTGGGTAAGTAGTGCTATTTCATTGTGATTTTTGACTATACTTAACCCTAGTGATGCTAAATTTTTTTAAACGATTTCTTTCTCTCTCCATCTCTGTGATTGTGTGTGTGTGTTGTGTGTCTTATGCCTTGTATGTGCAGAGACCAGAAGAGGCTGTAGGATCCCGTGGACCCTAGAGGCAAAGATGTTTATCTCTGTGTTTACAGTTGTGAGTTGCCTGATGTGGGTGCTGGTAACCAAACTTGGGTCTTCTGGAATATTAGCAGGCTCTCTTAACCACTGAGCCCTGATAGGAAAAAAAAAAAAAAAATTGGCCGGGCGCAGTGGTGCACGCCTTTAATCCTAGCACTTGGGAGGCAGAGGCAGGCGGATCTTTGTGAGTTCAAGGCCAGCCTGGTCTACAGAGTGAATTCCAGGACAGCTGGGGCTACAGGGAGACCCTGTCTTGAAAAGACCAAAAAAAAAAATAAATTTTTTTTTGTAGTGTTTTTAATGTGCTCATTGGTCATCTTCCTTGGTGAAATGTTTTTTCTGTTCTGTTCTTAAGCCAGTCTCCTATATAGCTCAGGCTAGTCTTAAATTTCAACCTTCCTCTCCTCCAGATCTGCTGGGATTACAGGCATGCACACCATACCACCCCAGTATCTTATCTATTTAGTTCTCTCTATTTTTTTTTTGTTTATTTTTTAAGGGATTCTACAATATAAGAGTACAGTTGTTTTTAGATCACATTGAAGTTGCTCAGTTCGACATACAATTAGTTAATTGGTGCTAGCATCCACAGAAGAGGGATACCATTCGTCATTTGTTTTTCTGGGTCTGTGTTACTTCACTCAGCATGATATCTTCTAGCTTCATCCATTTACCTGCAAAGTTCATGATGTCATCTTTCTTTACTGCTGCATAGAATTCCATTGTGTAGATTTACCACATTTTCTCTATCCACTCATCAGTTGAGGGACACTTGGGTTGGTTCCAGCTCCTTGCTTTTGTGAACAGAGCTGTAATAAACATGGCTATGCATGTATCTCTGTAGTAAGTTGAGTCTTGTAGGTACATACCCAGGAGTGGTAAGCCTGGGTCAGGTGTCAAGTTCATTCCAGGTCTTCCAAGGATTCTCCACACTGCTTTCCATAGTGGCTATACAAGTTTACATTCCCACCAGCAGTGGATGAGTGTTCCCCTTTCCCCACAACCTCTCCAGCACTCGGTATCATTTGTTTTCTTGATCCTAGCCAGTCTTATTGGAGTAAGATGATACCTTAAAGTGGTTTTAATTTGCATTCCTTAATTATTAACAACGCCTGGCATTTTTTATGATGTTTTCTGCAGGCACCTTTATCTCTACAATTTCCTCACTCTGGGTGAAGTCTCTGTTCTGCTCTTTGCTCCATCTTATTGAGTGGGTCATGTTGTTTTTCTTCCTTGTTTTTTGAGTAGTTTATATTTCTGGAAATCAATGCTTTGTCAGATGTTCTGTGGTGAAGGTTTCCTCCACTCTTGTGGGTTTTCTCTTTACTTCCTTGATTGTTTCTTTTTGATGTTCAGAAGCTTTTGATTTCAATGAAGTTCATTTGTCAATTGTCGACTCTTATTTCTGCAGCTGCTGTCTGATTTAGGAAGTCTTTTCCTACGCCTATGTCTTGTCATCTGCTGCCAACATTTTTCTTCTATTGCCGTTCAGAGTTTGGGGTGTCATGTTGAGGTCTTTGATCCATCTGGAGTTTGACTTTTGTACAGGGCGAGGAGGTAGGGGTTTAATTTCATCTCTTCTCAAGTGGTGATCCAGTTTTGCCAACACCACTTGCTGAAGATTGCTGTCTTTTGCTCCATGTGTCTTCTTGGCTCCCTTGTCAAATATAGGTGGGCTGAATTTTATGTTTCCCAAGTTTGCATTTCATTTTTGTTCCATTGGTCAACAGGTCTGTTTTTTGTGCCAGTACCAAGGTTTGTTTTTTATGACTATAAGCCCTGCAGTATAGTTTGAAGTCTGGTAATAGAGATCCCCTCCTGTATTCTTTTCACTCAGGTTGTTTTGGCTATTCGGGGTCTTTTGTTTTCTCAAATGAAATTAAGGACTGTTTTTTTTCAAGCCTGTAGAAACTCTTGAGGATTTTGAATTGGGATTGCATTGAATCTATGCAAGAGTTTGGGTAGGATGGCCTAGCGGTTAAGAGCGCTGACGCGCTCTTAGCAGAGGACCCGGGTTCGATCCCCAGCACCAACATGGCGGCCGAGAACCGTCTGAAACTCCAATTCCAGGAGAACTCAGTTCCAGGGGATCTGAGACCTCTTCTGACCTCCGCGGCATTGCACGACACGGGTTGCACAAACTTGCATGCAGACAGTACATTCATACTCATACAGAAATAAATAAAATTAAAAAAAAAAAAAAAAAAAAAAAAGAATGGACATTTTTACTATATTAAATTTCCCAATCCTTGAGCATGGGAGGTTTTTCCATCTTCTGATGTCTTCTTCAATTTCCTTCTTCAGGGGTTTAAAAATTTTGTTGTAGAGATCTTTGGTGTCTTTGGTTAGGTTTGTTCCTAGGTATTTTATTGTTTTTGAGGCTACTGTGAGTGGGAAGGTCTCCTTGCCTTGTATTCCTTCTTCAGTTGCTTGTTGTTGGTGTAAAGAAAGGCTACTGATTTTTCTAGGTTAATTTTGTATCCTGCCAATTTACTGAAGCTATTAATCGTTTCTAGGAGTTTTCTGGTGGATTTTTTTAGTAGCCCTTAAGTAAACAATCATCAGCAAAAAGGGATAGCTTGACTTCCTCTTTTCTAATTAGTACTCCTTTAATTTCCTTTCCTTTTCTTGCCTTATTGCCCTAGCAAGTGTTTCAAGCACTATATTGAAGAGGAGTGGTGACAGGGCAGCCTTGCCGAGTTCCCACCTTTAAAGGAAATGCTTCTGTTGTTTCCCCATTTAGGATGATATTGGCGTTGGGTTTCCTGTATATGGCTTTGATTACATTGAGGTATGATCCGTCCAATCCAATTCCCCCTAAGATTTTAAGCATGAAGGGATGCTGGATTTTGTCAAAGACTTTTTCCGCGTCAATTGAGATGATCAGGTTTTGTCTTTCAGTCCATTTATATGCTTGATGATATTTATTGATTTTTGTATGTTGAGCCATCCCCGCATCTCTGATATGAATCCAACTTGGTCTTGACGGATGATCTTCTTGGTGTGGGTCTGTATGTGATTTGCAAGTATCGTGTTTAGAATTTTTGCATCTGTGTTCATTAATGAGATGGGTCTATAGTTCTCCTTTTTGGTTGTTTCTTTGCCTGGTTCTGGTAATAGAGTCATGCTGGCTTCATAGAAGGAATTTGGGAGAATTCCCTCTGTATCCTTCTAAACAATTTGAGTAATAATGGTTGTCTTTTTGAAATGTTTTGTAGAATTCTCCCATGAAACCATATGGGCCTGGGATTTTTTTTTTAGTTGGGAGGTTTCTTATTATATCTTCAATTTGTTCATATATTGTGGGTCTGTTTAAGCTGTCAATCTCTTTTTGGTTGAGCTCCCAGGACTTCAGATACTCATCCATTTCTTCTAGGTTTTCAAACTTAATAGAGTATGGGTTTTTGAAGTATTCCCATATGATTGTCTGGATCTTTTCATTGTCTGTTGTGATATTTCCCCTTTCATCACGGATTGTATTGATTTGGAGTTGTTCCTTTCTTTTGGTTAACTGGGCTAGAGGTCTGTCTATCTCATTTATTCTCTCGAAGAACCAACTTTTGGATTCATTGATTTTTTTTTTTTTTTATGGTTTTCTTTGTTTCTATTTTATTTATCTCTCATTGGGTTTCTGTTTATGCTCGTATTTGTTTTTTTTTTTTCTGCCTGACTTGTTACATTTAGGGTTCATCTGTTTTTGTCTCTCAACTGTTTTTGTGCGTTTTTTTTTTTTTTTTTTTTTTTTTGATCGTTCACTTGGGCTATGATTTTTCTAAGTGCCAGGCTTACTTCGGGACTGCTTTTAAATGTCCCATAGGTTTTTGGTTGTGTTGTATTATCGTTGTCATTCGTTCCAGGAATGGCTTTTATTTCTTTAACTCTTCCTATGGCCCATTCATTATTCAGGAGTGTGTTTGTTTCAGTCTCATGCATTCCTTTAGATAGTAGGGCTTATCCTGGTATTGATAATGAAGGCTTTATTGCATGTGGGTCCTGATACGAGTGAAATGATAATATTTCAATTCCTTTTTGTATTTGTGGAATGGTTTCTTCTGTGTCCCACGATGTGTTCGGTTGGAGAATGTTTCCATGGGGTGCTAAGTTAGAAAGTGTAAGGTCTCTGGTTTAGGGTGGACAAATTTGGTAGATGTCCTATGAGTTCCGTTTTGTGTATTTATCATTCGTTCAGTAGTTCTCTCTGTTCATGTCTTTGGTCTCTGTTGACCTGTCCAAAGGGCTCAGTGGGTACATGAAGTCTCCGCTACTGAGAGTGTACTGGGGTAAAATCTGTGCCGTCTTGTGGTCCTGGGAATTGCTTATAAAGTTTGGTGCGGCCCAGAGTTTGGTGCATATATATTCATGAATTGGAAATCTTCATGGTCAATTGTTCCTTTGATAAATGTAATGGCCTTCTTGTCTCTTTTGGAGTTACTTTTACTTTGAAGTCTATTTTTGTCTGTTATTAGAACACACTCTGGTTGTTTCCTTTTTTGGTATCATTTTGCTTGAATAGTTTTTTTCCATCCTTTTAAGGTGGTGGCCTATCCTTGAAAGTAATGTGCGTTTCTTGTAGACAGCAGTAAGATGGGGTTTCGTTTCCTAGTCCAATCTCTCCAGTCATGTCTGTTTTGAATTGGGGAGTTTAGTCCAATTAATATTTTAGGTATAACTGATGATAGGTTGTGTTGCTTCCTTGCCTTATTATACCATTGTGGTTTGGTCTAGTTTTCTACTTCTGTAGTTATGGTTTTTAGTAATTTCTCTTCTAGGTGCCTGCGGGATAGTTGCTCCTCTTTCTCTTGTCCTTTGACGAATTGCTTCAAGGTATTCTCTGAAGGGTTAGTCTTCCAGACATGTAGTCTTTCCTGCCTGTTTATGTCATGAAGATTTTTCTGTCTCCTGTCAACGTTTAACTCGACATTTTTGCTGGGTATAATAACC
>VZQC01001084.1:237462-257938 GCA_009823505.1 Rhizomys pruinosus | reverse complement strand
CTCTTCCTTTATAAGTTCCTTTGGTCATGGTGTTTTATCACAGCAACAGAAAAGTGACTAATACATATGGGTTTGTCTTTTTTTAGTTAATCTATACTTGATCTATTTTTAGTTGTTCTGTGTTATCATCATGGTCTAATATTCTTTGTTCTGCTTCCTCCATTCTACTTCTGAGGCTTTTTCCATCCCTTTCCTCTTGATTGGATGAGTGTTTGATTTCCTTTCTCATTTCATCCTGTGATTTCTTTAGTATTTCCACTTCCTTTTGGAGCTTCTCAATATCTTCCTGTAGCTCTTTGCTTCACTGGTTAGTTTCCTTTTTCAGTGTTTCCACTTCCTTCCAGAGTTTGTCATTTTCTCCCTCTAGTTCTTTCTGGAGTTTGTCATTCTCTCCTTTAGTTCTTTCCGAAGTTTGTCATTCTCTCTCTCTAGGTCCTTCTCGAGTTTTTCATTCTCTCTCCTTAGTTCTCTAACTTATTGTTTATATTCTTTGATTTTTCTGAATATGTCTGCAATTATTCCTCTAAGATCTGTGTCCTAGGTCACCCCCAGGGGGGTCCCACTATAGGAATCTCCCACAGGGTTGGTAGAGCTTGGTGTGGAATTATCTTCCACCTTTCCCTTGTCCCTTCGTGATGTTCCTGGCATGTGAGTTTCCCTTTTTGCCTGTATTCTGATGCAAATTACAAATGCCTCTTTACTGTGTTGAAGGCTTGCTCTGCTTGCCTCCTTGAGATGACTTTTTTCTCTTTTTCTCCTTGTTTATGGAGTGTCGGCTTGTCTAGGTTTCAGGCTTTCAATTTTGTTTATATATTGGAAGTCTAACTCACTCTTACCTTTCTGTTCTGAAGGTTCTCAAAAAAAATCCACTTGGACACTCCCTCAACAATTCCAGTTGGGTGGGGGGGGGGGTTGGTACTCTGTGCTTCAAGTGGTCCTGGGAAGTCCCTGATCTAAGCTCTGTGCACTCAAGTCTCACAGTGGCAACAGGCCCACCACCTAGCAGGGTGACTCTGCCCCGAAAGCCACACCAGACAATGATTTAATTATCCAACAACCCAGAGATAGAATTATCCAACAAACCGCTTGGCTGAACGGCCCCGCTCCTACCTGTGCTTCAAGTGGTCCTCGGAAATCCCTGATCTAAGCTCTGTGCACTCAAGTCTCCAAGAGTGTGTCTATTTCTAATGTATTTAGAGTTGTACAGTCTTCAGCATAGTCTAATTTTGGAATATTTTTGTCATCCTAAAGAAACCTCATTAGGCATGGTGTGGTGGTATAATACAAGCCAGTAATCCCAGTATTTGGGAGGTTGAGACTGGGAGATGAGGGGTTCAAGGCCAGCCTTGCTCACATACTGGGCTTGAGGACTGGGCTACATGAGATCCTTTCTCAAAAAGAAAAGTTTCTTTATTAGTTACCCCCAGGCTCCCCAACCTGAGGCAGACTCTGACCTGCTTTCTCTCTATAGATTTGCCATTCTGGGTGCTCCTTGTCAGTGGACTTAGTAAGTAAGCTCTTACATTTGGTGTGTTGCTCCTTAATTTGTTTAGTGTTTATTAGTAATTCCTTTTTTTTTTAATGGAGCATACTGTGCATGGCTGGGCCACATTTTGTCTGTCCCTAGTTGGTGGAAATTTTTATTGTTTCTACTTTTGTGGCATAGCTATTTTGAGCACTGCTGGCAACATTTACCATCAGGTCTTTGTAGATGTTTTCATTTGTCTTGGATAGGTACTGAGGAATAGCTGAGTCCTGGGCATGCAGCCTTATATCCCTTACTCTCTGTTGATCTTGCTCCTGCCCCCGAGGCTTCTTTTGTATTCCTGGCTGTGCTGCCCATGTGTCAGTCACTCCTCCTTAGGCTCCTTACCACCTTGGTCTTCCTTAATTTCTTGTCTTCTACATCAACACCATTTTCAACACTGCCCGTAACAAGAGTTTTCCCCATACTACTCCAGACTAAGCAGTCCCCTTTCCAGTCTGCTCTCCTGTGGTAGAACTATTTTACCACAGAACTTGGAGTTTGGAAAGAAAGAGGTGGGAGTAATTTTTTGTGAACAAAATTTTCTTAGTTTGTTATGTGCCTTACATCAACTTCCAAAGTTTATCACTGCTGTGGGGGAGAGGAAGACTTGCCAGACCTTTTACCTAGTCATTCCTGAAGTCTTGAAGTGGTTTGCTTTTTGTTTTGTTTGCCTTTTTGAGACAGTCTCCCTGAAGCCGCAGCTGGCCTGGAACTCATCATGTAGACCAGGATGGCCTCAATCTCACAGAGATCTATCTTCCTCTGCCTCCTGAGTGTACAAAGTGATACAGCCATCATCTTCTGTTACACTGAAAAGAAACTCTCTGTTCTTTAACTTTCACTCTCTCCCACTTCCCTCTTTACCCCAGGAAGTACTGCTAATCTGCTTTTTTGTCTGTACCTGTTCTTTGCCTATTCTGGATGTTTCATTAAGTGGAAGCATACAATGTGTGTGGCCTTTGTATTTTGTTTCTTTCACTTAGCCATATTGCTTTCAGGGTTCATGTATATTTTACCATGTTGATTAGTTCTTTTTATGCTGCTGTGATAAGCACCATGACCAAAAGCAACTTGGTGAGGAAAGGGTTTATTTCATCTTAAAACTCCCTGAAAGGTGCGCTGATGCAAGAAGCCCAGATCAGACCAGATTAGAGACAAACACAGGTTTATTGGCGCAGTTCCCAGGTGAGGTTCACTGGTCCCAGAGAATGAGGCCAGGGAAGTCGCACCCAGGGTCTGGTTAGGCAGGTTTTATGGGTCACTGGTAAGGAGAGATGTGTCCATTAGGAGCTGGTTTTGTGCCCAAGTATGGTCACAAGCTAGGCACTTAGGCACTTACGTGGACTACATCAGCTCTCCAGAAGGTGCTTTCTGCGCCATCCATTTCCTTGGGGCTTTCTCGCTCTGGGGGGTGGGGGTGGGGGAGAGCTGGGGCAATGGGATGCTGGCACAGGGAAATGTTGGGGCAAATGGGGATGTTCCAGCCTGCATGAGGACAAGTGGGGGGGGGCAACCTAACATCCTGACCTCTGGGTATATGGGGGCCAGTTCAGATCTGGCTACTTCCTGCTGTCATTGGACAACATGGGGACAGGGAATCAGGAGTTGGTGGGCTTGTGCTCAAAGGGGAGTATGGTTGTAGGAACATTTGGTTGAACACCACTCTGGAGACCTTGAGAATCCATTTCTGGAAGAAATAGGGTGCAAAGAGAAAAAATAGGCAAATGAGGTTGACGGATCCCAAAATAGGGGCAAGCCATGGGAAAATAGAGATTGCCACAAGAGAGTGAGGAAAGGGGGCGATTCCCCAGCCTGTGGAGTGACTCGGTCCGAGTTTCTGTCAGGCTCATCTTGTTGATGTAGTAGCAGCACCCCTCCCAGGAACAGGCAGGTAACCCCTTTGTCAGCTGTGAGGAGGTCTAGTGCCTTGTGATTCTGCAATGCAAAGTGGGCTGCTGAGGTGCTCTGGCACTGGAGAGAGGCCAAGGATTCCACCCAAGTCCTCCCTCCATGGCTTTCTGGGGTTGTTCAGACAGTCCTTTAGTAACGGTAACCGACTGCTATGGCGCCTGTGTTCAGGCCAGATGTGACCAGGGATGAAGCTAACATGCCTACCATCACTGGGAGAGAAACTGCACAGCATGTCTGGCTCTACCTGTGCTCAGAAGGGGGAGAGGAAATGATGGCAAATTTGGCCTGCCTTAGAGTGTTAGTTGTGGCACCAGTGTCACAAGAAGGCACAGGGAGGAGGTTGAGGAAGTCCAGGATGAGAAATTCTTAAGAGTCCATTACACCAGAAGAGCCCTCCTGGGGGTGCCCAGATGGTTGTTGATGGTGAATTAGTGGTGTTGCAGAGGAAGGGTGAGCCCAAGTAACAAAAGGAGTTGGAGAAGAAGGGCATTCCCTGGATCATAGGCAGGGGTGGTGGTTTTGAGGAGGGAAGGACCTTAAAGGGTGTTGGCAGGGGTACTGCCACAAAGGGAGGGTGACCCAAGGTGGTGCAGAGGAAGCAGCTACTGAAGCTGGATAATCCTGAGAGGTTGAGTAAAGCCACCCCTTCCTGAACCAGGTGCACCAGGAAAAAGGGCTTACCTTGAGGGACCCTGTGGTTCACTTGGGACTGGATAGACTCCGGTTTGATGATCTTGCTGAGGTTACCTAAGTCCTGCAGTATGGCCGGGAGAACCCATACATAAGAGCACCGAATTCTGATCTTTTCACATGAATATGAGTATGTGAACCATGGATATACTTTGACTATCACCCCCTCAACCCAGCAATCATCCCAAGAGTCCTTGATATTAATGTACCTCAGGAAAGGTTTTTTTCCAAGAAGTATTTTGTGTGTAGAGACATAAGCCTCTGACTCCCTTACACCAGTCCGATCTATGTGAGATGCAGTAATGCTGTGGACAGCCCCCATTTTTTTTTGACCCACTGGGGTGCGGCAGGCCTCATATTTTTGGTCATAGGTGAAGCAGAGATTAGGCTTTGGCAAGTATCTTTCCTCCAAGCATTTAAACGTGGGTATTGGTGGGGCTGGAGAGATGGCCTAGCGGTTAAGAGCACCGACCGCTCTTACAGAGGACCCGGGTTCGATCCCCAGCACCCACATGGCGGCTGAGAACCGTCTGAAACTCCAATTCCAGGAGAACTCCAGTTCCAGGGGAATCCGACACCCTCTTCTGACCTCCGCGGCATTGCACGACATGGGTGCACAAACTTGCATGCAGACAGTAGTACATTCATACACATACGGAAATAAATAAAATTAATTAAAAAAAAGTGGGTATTGGTATAGAAATGAGGCCTTGGCACCTCTGAGGGGAGCATTCCTCCTGTCATATGGAGGCTCCATGAACACCTGTTTTGTCTGATCATGTTTCCTGGACATAGAAAAGCCAATGAGTGGCTAGGGAGGATTTCAGGTCACTTTTCCCAAGAAGATCCAGGAATATTATTACAGGGGGAGGGGGTGTAAGAGAACCAGAGGGTGGTGGGTCCTGGCCATCAGACAAACCAGTCATCCTGGACAGGTGCTCTCTTGAGCCTGGATAGGTGGTACAGCACTGATGTCCCAGGAGTTTGGCAGCTGAAGGACCATGGTGTAGGGTCCCATCCACTGGTGCCCCAGAGACGGGAGAGAGCTATTTAAGAAATGCCCAATCCCACCAGGTGTGGTGGTGCACGCCTTTAATCCTAGCCCTTGGGAGACAGAGGCAGCCAGATCTCTGTGAGTTCAAGGCCAGCCTGTTCTACATAGAGATTTCTAAGACAACTGGGACTACAGGGAAACCCTGTCTCAAAAAGACCAAAAAAAAAAAAAAAAAAAAAAAAAAAAAAAAAACCCTATCCCCTGGGGAAAGGGTGTTGGGCTCGCTGATGTGGGGGCAGGGAGATAGTTGTTGGCTGCATGCGAATGGCGGAGGGACCATAGGAGGGGGAGGGAGGAAAGGTAGCTGGCCAGCAGGGGAGTCTAGGCTGGCAGTGGTGGTTGAGGAGGAAAGGCTATCCATATAGAAGCTCAAAGGGGCTAAGGCCTGTGGGAGAGCTTGGGGTAGCTAGGAGGCAGGCAAGAGCAATAGGGAGAAGGAAGGGCCAGGATAACCTAAGCTCAATAGAGAGCTTAGTGAGTTGTTGCTTGTTGAAGTTGACCCTTTCTACCTGAGGACTGTGGGTGGTACAGAATATGAAGTTTAAGGCTTAGACAAAACAAACTCAATGACCCTGGAGGGTGAAGGCTGGGCCGTTGTCTGTTTGGATAGTCTGAGGCCCACCAAACCTGGGAATGGTGTGTTAAAGGAGTGTTTGGGCCACCACGTCCAGCATCTTCCTGGAGGTGGGGAATGCCTCAGTCCACCTTGTAAAGATGGACTGCAAGGGTTAGTTGATAGAGCTTTTTGTGAGTGGGCTATGGGTGAAGTTGATCTGCCAGTCTTTGTCCAGTTGGTGTCCTCAGAGCTGGTGTATTTGGAGAGCTCCCTGCAGATGGTACCATCTGGCAGGAAGAGTGGACCTGTAAAATATGAGATTGAAGATGGGTGTTATCAAAGAGGAGCTCTAAAAAGTGGAATAAAGCCTTGGGGCCAATGGGTAGGCTTTGGTGGATGTCAGAAATGAGAAACTGAGGTCTGGATGGGAAAGAAGGGGGTCCTTAAGATGAACTCGGACCAGCTGGTGGTGGGCCGCAATAACTGGGGTGGAGATATCCCAGACTTTCGGGTTGACAGGCTCCCGGAGGGTGGGGGCAGGGTAGTCTAGGGTAGGGATCTGTATGGCAATTGGAGAGAAGAAGGTGAGAAGAAAGGTCATGAGGGCTAGAGAGAAGTGGCCCCAAAGTGGCTGAGGATATCATGGCCAAGTAAAGGCACTGGACAGAAAGGCATGACCAAAAATGAGTAAGAGAAAGATTTCCCGCCAGGGTTCAGGGAAGAGGTAAAGTCCTTGGTGGGAAGGAGGAGGTCCCATCCAGCCCATAACAGAGATCGGTAAGAGGGCCGTAGGACCAGAGTGGGAGGTCAGAACAGAGAAGTAGCCTCCATGTTCACCTACCTGCTACCTGGAGCATTGCCCTGGCCTCAGCAAGGGTGATGGAAATCTCCAGGTCTGGGCACTGTCAGTCCTCCACCAAGCCAAGGAATTCGAAGGCCAAAAAAGTTGTGAGGTACATGGGCTGCTGGGCTGGACCTCCACGGGGTGGCACAGAGGATGAGCCCGCAGGAGGGCACTCTGACTTTCAGTGGCCTGGCTGCCGGCAGGTAGGGCATGGCTTGGTGGGTGGCCAGGGACTAGGGAAGTCCTGAGCCCAGTGACCCCCCTGACCACATTGAAACAGGCCCCTGGCAGAGTTGACCCAGCTGGCCTCTGGCAGGATGGGGCCTTGTAACCCTCCCCTGAACCGTCTGTGGGGGTGCTGTTGGCCTGAGAGCAGCTACCAAGGCTTAGGTTTGGAGTGTAGCCTTCTGCCGTAGCTGAGCCTATCGGGAAGACTAGGCTGCCTCCTCTCAAGCATTAAATTGTACTGGGGTTTGGGTACCGTCCTGAGCTTTTCTTTGTGTTTTCTGAATATTTTGAAGGAGGCAACCGACCATGAGGTCCCTACTCTGGTGGCCATTTTGTCTTTTTGAGACAGGGTCTCCCTATAGACCCAGCTGGCCTGGAACTCACTCTGTAGACCAGGCTGGTCTTGAACTCACAGAGATTCGCCTACCTCTGCCTCCTAAATCCTGGGATTAAAGGTGTGCGCCACCATGGCCAGCTTAAAGACGGTTCTTAGCCACCATGTGGGTGCTGGGAATCAAACTCCGGTCCTCTGCAAGAGCAGTAGGTGCTCATAACCACTAAGCCATCTCTCCAGCCCCTTTGTTGATACTTTTAATCTAGTATTTTAGATACTTTTAATCTACTAGTTCCTGTGGCTAAGGAGCCAGTACCACCATAGCACCCACAGGAACTAGTGGTCTGCATACTGCATGGCTGCTGCCTGAATCTGTCTATGTATCTTGGGAATAAGAGGCCTGGCTGGATGACATAGAGGTCATGCCAGGTTAGGTCATAGGCTTGGGAAAGATAGTGGAATTTCTTGATATGGGCAGATGGAATAGCAGAAAAGGAGCCTAACTGTTTCTCAATCTGGGAGAGGTCCTGGATGGAGACAGGGACGTGTAACTGAACAACCCCCTCATTTCCAGCCACCTCTTGGAGGGGTCAGATAGAGCAGGAGCCTGCTGGGACCATATTTGAGAAGCTACAGGCAAGGACTTAGGGGGAGTAGGCCAGTGTGAGGACGGAGACCAGGGTGTAGATCGTGGCAGTAAAGAAGGGGGAGGGGCAGGCAGAGAAGGTAAGGAGAGGGGGAGGGAGAAGTGGGTAAAGAGGAGTCAGGCTACTAGGTGGAGCTTGTGGCAGTGAAGAAGGGGCAGGCAGAGCTGGGGGAGAGACGGGGCTGCCAGTGACTCAGACATCTCAGTCAGAGGGGAGGGCTCAGGGTCTAAGTCCTTGGATGAAGGAGCATCCAGAGACACTGCAACCCTCGCTGGTAAGACCTAAGCCATTGAGCACTGGCAACAGATGGAGGGGCAAGAGTGCAGGTCCCAAAAACCCTGAACATGAGGCTGTGCAGACCATTTGCCTGTATGCTGGCAGAAGTTTCCAGATCATGGAAGTTATTGATATTGAAAGCGCCCTCTGGTGGCCATTGTGACCAGTTATCCAAAGTGTACTGTGGCCAGGCCACAGAACAAAAGAAAATCGGGCATTTTGGATGCAAGGTCTGGGAGAGTCCAAATTTAGATATGTTTTATAGTAGACACCCCAGGGGTGACTGAGGATTGGGTTTAGACCAGGAGTTACCCATTCCCAAGCCTGTGCTAGAAACCGAAGACCAGGGCAAAACGCCCCCCAAAGTAGCCTAGGGTGGAACAGTGGGGGTGGGGCAGCCTTGGACTAGATGTCTCCCAAACCAACAAGGTTCCCTGGAACAGAGACTGTATTAGTCACTTTTCTGTTGCTGTGATAAAGCACCATGACCAAAGGAACTTATAAAAGGAAGAGTTTATTTGAGCTTACGATTGACATTTCCAGGAAATTAGAGTCCATTGTGGTGGGAGGCATGGCGCCTGGAGCAGCAAGCCGAGGGTCACATCTCGCAAAGAGCACAGGAAGCAGTGACATACTTCCTCTAGCACAACCACACCTTCTAAGACCTCCAAAAACAGTGCCACCAACTGGAGACAAATGTCTGAATACTTAAAGCCTATGGGGGGCGCTCATTCAAACCACCACAGAGACTGTCTCTGTAAAAGAAATGGGCTTGTCCTGGCACTGCCGTGACTACAGACAGGGGCCCAGGGGCCCTGATCCCGGAGAGGAGAGGCACCTGATGATACCTCTCAGGTGGAGGCTGGTAATAGGTGACTTACTGGAAATCGAAAGTGATGTTGGCCGCAGAGAGTGGAGTGGTCCCTGGGCAACCTACCAGGTTTGGCACCAGATAAAAGGTGCGCTGACACAAGGAGGCCAGATCAGACCAGATTAAACATAAATACAGGTTTATTAGCACAGCTCCCGGGCAAGATTCACCAGTCCCAGAGAATGGGCCAAAGAAGTCACACCCAGGGTCTGGGTTTTATGGGTCACTGGTGAGGAGAGATGATGTATCCATTAGGAACTGCTTTTGTTTCATTTTGTTTGCCTGAGTATGTGACAAGCTGGACACTCAGGCGGCCACTTAGGTGGACTATATCAGCTCTCCAGAATGTGGAACTGGGCTCTTGGCGCCATCCCATTGTTCAGGGCTTTCCATAGAGGGTAGGAGAGGGACTGCTGGGGCAGTGGGATGTGGGAGCAGGGAAGTGTTGGGGCAAGCAGGGACTTTGCAGCCCGGAGGAGGACAAACCAGGAGCCTCGGCCTAACACTGTGCTGGATAGCTTTAGTGTCAACTTGACACACCTGAGTTGAGGGAGCCTCAATTGGGGAATTGGCTCCATTGGATTGGCCTGTGGCCACATCTGTGGAGTATTGTCTTGATGGTCAAGTAGTGTGGGAGGGCCCAGCCCACAATGAGTGGTGCCACCCTGGGCAGGTTGTTCTGTACAGTATAAGAAGGCAGGCTGGGCATGAGCCAGGGGAGCAAGCCAGTGAACAGCATTCCTCCATGGCCTGTGCTTCAGCTCCTGCCTCCAGGTTCCTGCCCTGAGTTCCTGCCTTGGGCTCCCTAAGTGATGAACTGTGACCCAGGAGACGTAAGCTGAATAAACCCTTTCCTCCCCAAGTTGGTGTTGGTCAGAGTGTTTTGTCACAGCAATTGAAGAAAAACTAGAACACACAACACACTCCCAACTCACAGTCCATCACTGAGGGAAGTCAGGGCAGGAACCTGGAGGCAGCAACAGAAGCAGATACCATGAAGGAATGCTGCCTACTGGCTTGTATGGCACTTTTTTTTTTTTTGGCTGCTTTTGAGACAGAGTCTCCCTGTAGCACCAGCTGGCCTGGAACTCACACTCTGTAGACCAGGCTAGGCTTGAACTCACAGAGATCTGCCTGCCTCTGCCTCTACCTCTGCCTCTGCCTCCCGAGTGCTGGGATTAAAGGTATGTACCAGGCTGGAGAGATGGCCTAGCGGTTGGGAGCGCTGACGCTCTTGCAGAGGACCCAGGTTCGATCCCCAGCACCCACATGGCGGCCAAGAGCCGTCTGAAACTCCAATTCCAGGAGAACTCCAGTTCCAGGGGAATCCGACACCCTCTTCTGACCTCCGCGACATTGCACGACACGGGTGCACACACTTGCATGCAGACAGTACATTCATACACATACAGAAATAAATAAAATTAATAAAAAAAATTAAAAAAAAAAAAAAAAGGTATGTACCGCCATGCACAGATATAGCAACTTTTCTTATACAGGCCAATCTGCTGGAGAAGTCATCTATTAAGGTTCCTTCTTCCCAGATACTCCAGTTTGTGTCAAGTTGACAAAAACAAGCCAGCACATACCATGAGTATTCTATATCTGAATAGGAGTCCGACACAGGGTTTTCTGCTTTGGGGTGATTGCCTGGTGTTTCCACTATGACAATTAGCAATAATGCTGCCATGAGCATTAGTGTACAAGTCTTGGTGTGTGTGCTAGTTTGTCTTCAATCGCTGTGACAAAACATTCTGACCAACACAAACTTGGGGAGGAAAGGGTTTATTCAGCTTACATCTCCTGGGTCACAGTTCATCACTTAGGGAGCCCAAGGCAGGAACTCAGGGCAGGAATCTGGAGGCAGGAGCTGAAGCACAGGCCATGGAGGAATGCTGTTTACTGGCTTGCTCTCCTGGCTCATGCCCAGCCTGCCTTCTTATACTGTACACAACAACCTGCCCAGGGTGGCACCACTCATTGTGGGCTGGGCCCTCCCACACTGCTCGACCATTAAGACAATACTCCACAGATGTGACCACAGGCCAATCCAATGGAGCCAATTCCCCAATTGAGGCTCCCTCAACCCAGGTGTGTCAAGCTGACACGAAAGCTATCCAGCACAGTGTGAAAATGAAGTATATGCCTCAGAGAATTGCTGATTCATACAGTAATTCTGTTTAACTGTTTGAAAACTACCAAGCCAACCTAGAGTTTATTTTCAGAATTTTTAATTTTGACTTAGGTGTGGAGTGTATATATGCATATTTTAGAATAATATGAAATAAAATAAATAAAAAATTAAAAAAGAAAACTACCATCCTTTTTTATTGCAACATTTTACACTTCTATAGAACTTTTTATAGCTCTCCTTTAGTTTTTATTTATTATTTTTATTTTATGTGTAAAAATGCATTGTCTGCATGTGTGTAAGTGGACCTAATTCATGTAGTGCCCAGAGAGGTTCAGAAGAGGGCATTGGATTTCCCAGAACTGGAGTTACAGATGGTTGTTACTTGCCATGTGGGTTCTGGGAATCAAACCCTGCTCCTCTGCAACTGCAGCCAGTGCTCTTAACCACTGTGCCACCTCTCCGGCCTGTGATTATCTGTGTTTTGGCTTTCATTTGCATTTCCACAATGCTTAATTATTGTGTGTCTTTCCATGTGTTCATTGTTCACTTAACCTCCAGAGAATTGTCCAAATTTCTGCTCATTTTTAAGTTGCTTTTCTATTACCACGTTCTGGGCACTAACCCCAATAAGGTACATGATTTACAAATAGTTTCTACTGCCCTAAGGGGTGTCAATTTTTTTCTATTATGACTTTTGCAATGTAGAAGTCCTAATTCTGATGAAGTCCTATTTACTTTCTTCTTTGGTTGCTTGTGTGTGAGTTATATCTACAAAACCATTCCCTAAGCCAGGGTCATAAAGATTCACACCTCCTGTCTCCCAAGAGTATCATAATTTTTACGCTTAAGTTTAGGTCTTTGATACATCTGGAATTAATTTCTGTATATAGCATGAGGTGTGGGAGCCTAGCCATTCAACGATGTGTGGGTATCCAGGGGTCCCAATGCCATTGTATATCTTTCCTCGCATTGAGAGTGACTACGAATATGTGATTTACTTTTGAATTCATAATGTTTTCACATTTGTCTTGAAACTGGGACCTGTTTTTACCTTTGAAAGTTTTATGTGTCCATTTGTGAATATAAGCATATATTGTTGTAGTTCGTAACTGGTGGTATGAGAAACCTCAGCTGGGCATCTCTCACTGATACCAATAGTTCATAGCTATCTTGGCTTTACAGTATTTTCATAATTACTGTACATTCCTTCGGCACTGTAATTATTCTTGCCTCTTGGTATTTGCTGCTATTTAAATTATTGGTATATAGGCAAGTACTTTGCAACTCCCCTAAAAATAAATTTTGGTGCAGGCAACAGTTTTGAAAGTAAAAGTAAATATTTAAATATGAAATTCAAACTGGGCATGGTGGATCACACCTTTAATCCCAGATTTGGAGGCAGAAGCAGATGGATCTCTGTGAATTTAGGCCAGCCTCGTCTACATAGAGAGTTCCAAGCTACCTGGGGTTACAGGGAGATCCTTTCTCAAAAAGACCCTAAAACAAAACAAGAGCTGGGGATGTAGCTCAGTTGTAAAACATTTGTATAGCATGAATGAGGTCCTGGGCTCAAATATGAAACTCAAAGAAGAATGGAAGAATGCCCCCTGAAATCTCACTGTCCATGATTCACCGTGTTAGTACTTGGTGAATATTCGCGCACTTGCTAATCTATGCAAACATGATGTTACATAATGGTATCATATAAACACTGTCTTTCAACTGACACCCTCAACAGTACATCGTAAGTCTCTCAATCCTGATGGTGGTGAGGGTGATAGAGATCAAACTCAGGACCTCATACCCAGTGGTCTACCACTGAACTGGGTGCACTGGGGTGCACTGTTCTCAGTTCTGGTCAGTGGATTCACTTGTAAATGTTAATGGTGCATTCTCTTTTTTTATTATATGTGTGTGTGTGTGTGTGTGTATTTGTACAAGATTATGTTACAAATCAAATCTAGACCCATGACCCCCTCCCTACCCCCCCACACCACCAGAGCTCATGCATTCTGCCAAACATATTTTTCATCTTTTTCTCAGTCTTTCTCAAAATTCTCGGTATAAAAGTTGACTATTTCGAGCAGAAGTTCACCATTTCAGTCAGTTCTTCGACGCAGTCTTTTCTGTTATTGTTGTTGTTGCTGTTGTTCTTTCCAATATGCACCACGCCCAACTACTTGGACAAAAGCTCAAGGAGCCCTGCACAAGAAATACTTACAACTAGGTAATTGGCACTAGCATCCACAGAAGAGGGATACCATTTGTCATTTGTTTTTCTGGGACTGTGTTACTTCACTCAGCATGATGTCTTCTACCTCCATCCATTTACCTGCAAAGCTCATGATGTCATCTTTCTTTACTGCTGCATAGAACTCCATTGTGTAGATGTACCACATTTTCTCTATCCACTCGTCAGTTAAAAGGCACTTGGGTTAGTTCCAGCTTTTTGCTATTGTGAACAGAGCTGCAATAAACATGGCTGTGCATGTATCTCTGCAGTAAGATGAGTCTTGTAGGATTATACCCAGGAGTAGTATGACTGGGTCAGGTGGTAAGCTCATTTTGAGTCTTCCAAGTGTTCTCCACACTGCTTTCCATAGTGGCTATACAAGTTTACATGCCCACCAGCAGTGGATGAGTGTTCCCCTTTCCCCACAACCTCTCCAGCACTTGGTATCATTTGTTTTCTTGATCCTAGCCAGTCTTATCAGGGTGAGATGATATCTTAAAGTGGTTTTAATTTGCATTTCCTTAATTATTAGTGACGTTGAGCATTTTTTAAGATGTTTCTCAGCCATCTCTAATTCCTCACTTGTGAAGTCTCTGTTCAGCTCTTTGCTCCATCTTTTGAGTGATTCATTTGTTTTCTTTCTTCTTTGTTTTTTGAGTAGTTTATGTACTCTGGAAATCAATGCTTTGTCAGATGTGTCAGCTGTGAAGGTTTCCTCCTACTCTGTGGTATTTCTCTTCACTTCTTTGTTTCTTTTGATGTTCAGAAGCTTTTGGGTTTAATGAGGTCCCATTTGTCAATTGTCAATCTTATTTCTTGTGCAGCTGCTGTTTGATTTAGGAAGTCTTTTCCTATGCCTATGTCTTGTAGGCTGCTGCCAGCTTTCTCTTCTATCACCTTCAGAGTTTTGGGCTTCATGTTGAGGTCTTTGATCCATCTGGAGTTGACTTTTGTACAGGGCGAGAGGTAGGGGTTTAACTTTATTCTTCTACAAGTGGTGATCCAGTTTTGCCAACACCACTTGCTGAAGATGCTGTCTTTCCTCCATTGTGTCTTCTTGCCCCCCTTGTCAAATATAAGGTGGCTGAAATTATATGTGCTCAAGTTTGGATCTTCAGTTTTGTTCCATTGGTCAACAGGTCTGTTTTTGTGCCAGCTCCAAGCTGTTTTATGACTATAGCCTTGTAGTATAGTTTGAAGTCTGGTATCGAGATCCCCCCCATATTGCTCTTTTCACTCAGGGTTGCTTTTGCTATTCGGGGTCTTTTGTTTTTTCCAAATGAAATTAAGGACTTTTTTTTCAAGCCTGGGAAGAAACTCTTGGGGATTTTAATGGTGCATTCTCAAGTTACCATCTCATTAATGGCCTTTGTTGGTGGGAGCCATTCTGCTAGGCCCGAATCAGGAAAGTCCCTTTAATGTTTTTAAGTCCTACTAAGTCAAGAAACTAACCTATCCAAAATATGTAAAATTTTAAATGAAAAAGAAGGCAATAGGGGCCAGGGATTGAATTTAGTTGGTTAAGTGTTTGCCATACCCAATAGGGATCTGAGTTCAAATCCCCAACACTGGTTAAAAAAAAAAAATGCATGGCAGTGTACATCTGTAATCCCAGTACTTTGGAAGCAGAGACAGGCAGATCTTGGAGCTCACTTGCTTCACCAGCCAACCTAGCTGAATGGATGAACTTCAGGTGCAGTCAGATATCCTGTCTCTAGAAATATGGTGGGGATCATGCTGGAAAGATGGGAACTGGCTGCTCTTGCAGAGGACCATGGTTCAAATTCCAGCACTCACATGGCAGTTAGTAGCTATCCATATCTCCAGTTCCAGGGGATCTAACACTATCTTCCAACAGGCAGCCAATACTCTAATACACAAAATCAAAAATTAAAAAAACAAAAGATGGGGAGGAATTGAGAAAGACACCTGAGTTAACCTTTGGCCTCCACACACCTGCACATGTGTACCAGAGCTTATGCATGGACACATATGCAATAGCCATATATATAAGGCAATAAAAATTCAATTCAGTATAAAAGTTGATGGAATCATCTCATGTATGGGTTGACTACACATTGACAAAAGTAAAGCTGTTAATGAAGCTACCCAGTCAGCCTTCAGATATTTCTTTTGTCCAGATTTAGCATGAATGAGACGAGACTAATAGTAGCTCTCACTTTTAAACATCTCTCTGTGGGCTACCATGCTAAGCAGTTATTCAATGTTTCAGTAACCTAATACGAAGATTTGGTAGGTTTGGTTGTTGTTTTGTTTTTATCCTCATGTAATGAGAAAGAGGAAACAGTGAGGTGCTTTGCCTAAGAGTGAACCTCTGGAAGGTGACAATGGAAGTTAGGTTTATGATCAGAACTCCTGTCTCTAGAAATGTGAGATTTTATAGCTGAGGATTGTGAAGAACATGAAAGACAAAAGTTGATAAGATATAAGTCTAGGAATCTAACACCAAAAGTATCATCTCCCTTTTGTCTTCATGGGGTGAACGGTGAAACCCTTAACAGGATGCTCCTGGGTAATGGGAAGTCCAGTGGTTATACTGCTGAGAAAGAACCTTGGGAACCTTCTACCTCCAAAGGTTGGTTGGCCAGAAACGTCAAGGTGCAGTGAAGGTGTTGTAATTACTTTTCTCATTGCTATGACAGAATATCTGGCAGAAGGAACTTGAAGGAAGATTTATTTTGGCTCGTTGTTTCAGAAGATTTCAGTCTACCATGAGAATGGCTTGGAACATGGCAGTGGGTAACTTGTGGTTGCTTGTTCACATCACTGCAGACAGGAAGCTACTGGGCACAGAATGGAAGTGAGTGGATATGACTCTCAAACACCCACCTCAAACTGCCCCAAGTCTCAAAGATTCCACAACCAGCTGGAGAACAAGTGTCCAAGCACATGAGCCTCTGGGAGATGGCTCACACAAAGCACAACATGGGAGCAGCCAGCCCCTAGGTTGTACACCATGTTGGAGAGGAAATAGGGCTGGGTTCTTATAGTTTTCCTCAGGTGGATATTTTGGTAGGTGAGTCGGGAAACTTTAACCCAAGATATTAAAGCAGATCTCAATGTACAGCTTTAGATTTTAACAAAACTGAGCTGGCAAAGAGAAAAGCTACATGCAAATTCACTTGTAAAATGTGACTTTGTTTGTTTGTTTTTTGTCTTTTTGAGGCAGGGTCTCCCAGTAGCTCCAGCTGTCCTGGAACTCACTATATACAACAGACTGGCCTTGAACTCACAAAAGATCCACCTGCCTCTGCCTCCTGAGTGCTGGGATTAAAGATGTGCATGGCCGTGCCCAGCTGTGAGGAAGGTTTTTAATAAAATATGTGCTTCAGAGGCTGAAGAGATGGCTCAGCCTTTATGAGCACTGGCTGCTCTTACAGGGAACCTGGGTTCAGTTCCCAGCACCCACATGGCAGCTAACAACTATTCATAATTCCACTTCCATGGGATCCAATTCTGACCTGTGCAGGCATTGCATGGCACAAGTGCACTTACATGTAGGTGATAGATACACTCATAAAATATAAATAAACATTTTAAATATGCTTCATAAATAATGTGTTTGTTTATTTATTTATTTATTTATTTATTTATTTATTTATTTATTTTGGTCTTTTTGAGACAGGGCCTCCCTTTAGTCCCAGGCTGGCCTTGAACTCACAGAGATCCACCTGCCTCTGCCTCCCTTTAGTCCCAGGCTGGCCTTGAACTCACAAAGATCCACCTGCCTCTGCCTCCTGAGTGCTGGGATTAAAGGCATGCACCACCAAGCCCAGAAGAAATAATTAAACTTTTAACTGATAATGTGTCTTTTTAATCACACTATATTTCCCATATACCTTAAGAAATAATTAAACTTTCAACTGATAATGTCTTTTTATTTTATTTATTTATTATTTATTTTTTGGTGTTTTTGTGACAGGGTCTCCCTGTAGCCCCAGCTGTCTCCCTGTAGCCCTGTAGACCAGGCTAGCCTTGAACTCACAAAGATCCGCCTGCCTCTGCCTCCCAAGTGCTAGGATTAAAGGCATGCGCCACCACGCCTGGCCCTGATAATGTCTTTTTAATCACATTTCCATATACCGTAAGCCTCAGTTGAGCTATTTCACAGACCTTTATATTAATCCAAGGGAGCAAAAGCATAGGTGATTTTCCCTTGTGTCATTACTGTGAGCATCCTCCAGTGGCACGTACAACCGAGTTTAAGTCTAAATAAGACACTGCCTTTGCCATTGCAAGACCCAGAAACATGACCATTGGCTTTGAGACTTGGCAGCATGTAAAAGTTGGAAGAGCCTGAGGAAGCTCTTGGGAGCTTGATGGCCTTTGTCAGAGCTTAAGGCAAAATGAGAGTGTTGCTGAAAGTTGCAAGAAAGGAGCTCTTTGCTAAGCGACAAAGTCTGAAACATTATCCCTGTCTATATCAGAGAATCGGAATTGTACACAGTGACTCAAATGGTCAGGATCTTCAGGCAGATGTTAAGCCACATCTCTAGCTTCCTGTAATAAGTTTAGAAGCTAAAGAACTATTTAATAAAGGAACCAAGACTTGATCATTTAAAAATAATACAACTTGTTTATTCTTAGCCCACCCAGTCAGCACTAGAGTTAAGAAAAGCTTCTGTCAAGAGATTAAACCCAGGAAAGCATAAAGATGAAGTCAAGAGTAAGTAGAGCTCAGCAAGATTTAAGGTGGAGACTGGGGACCTTTTCACAGTAGCCAGTCAGTACTACCTCAGAGCTTGTTTAGAGCAAGAAGTGAAGACATTCCTGAGAGCCAAGTGATATTTCCAAGGCAGAGAGATGCTCTTCCTGGAGATTAGTGGGTTTGACATTTATCTGATAGAATAAATCCCCACTAAGATTCTCAGCAAATCAAAAAATTTTAAAAAGAGTTACATGGGAGGATGCGCCCAGCTTGGATTAGCAGTGATTAGGACCAGGCAAAGTGAAAAACATTAGCCTTTGAACCCGGAAGTGAAAATTTGATCCTGAGGGGGAAACCCAGGGCCTAAGGCCTAGTAAGCACACACTCGACCACTGAGCCATACTCCTTCCTTTCCTGTCTGGCTTTTCTGAGGTAGGGTCTTCTGTGGCCCAGACTCATGGTGGTTGTGTGTCCGCTGGGATTATAGGCAGGCACCAGCACCTCAGCTTCCAACTTTTCTTTTTTAATCTGAAAGATAATTCAGGGAACAGAACCAAGAACTTGGAGGACAGGCAACAACTGGAGATCCCTTCCTAGGGACCAGACAGAAGACATAAGCCTAGACAGAGTCAAGAGTTGTGACTGTGTTCCTTCCCTTCTTTTTTAAGAACATCATTTATGATAGGGATATGTGGGGACATGCATGTAGAGGTCAGAGGGCAAGGAGTGGCTGTTGGTTATCACCCATCTGGGTCTTGGGCATAGAACTCCAGTCGCCAGACTTGACAGCAGATGCCTTGACCTGCTGAGCCATCTCTCCTCTCCTCCCTTTTTGAGAACAAGTATAGAGGTTCTCATCCCTGCCCATGGAGGCCAAGTAACTGTCCAGTTTACAGCCCCTCAGAAGGGAAGGTCTAGAAGTTGCTTTACCTGAAGCTTTGCTTCCATCCTTAAAGTAAAATTACTTGACAGGGAACTACAGGACTAGCCTAAGCATATAGGTATCAAATGGGCATCAGAGTGTCTCATGAAAGCCACAATTTTTGTCCTTCTGAGTATAGCCCAACCCTTGCAACTTGCTCCTGACTATTTAGAATCAGCAGAATAGGGCTGTGTGAAGCTGGGGTGCTGAGCTAGCAGGCTTCTGCCTCTCTGGGGAATCTGTAACCCAGCCTCATGCTTGGAAAACCCCATCCCATAAACCACCAAGTGCTAGATGGCTTATCCCCCCCTGCCATCTGCTGGCCACCAACCAGCTTAGAGTGCCTGAGGGAGGAAGGCTTGCTGGATCCCACCCACCTCAGAAATGAGAGACCAAAGGTCTGGCTGTTGGCCTTTTATACCACTAGGGCAGGATAGTTCGTCACTAACAGAAAACTAGAGCAGGCCTTTTGTGGATGGCCTTGACTGTCTCCACGTGCTTCACTCCTTCCTGCTGAGTAGGTTTCTTCTAATCCCTCTTCACCACGTGTTTTCGCCCAAAGCTTTTTTCTTGTCTCAGGATATGTACATTTTTGAGAATACTAAAGTGAAGAGAAATGTAATTTGGCTGGCTGTAAGTTTACACATTAGTGCCATCCCATCCAAAAAGAAGGGGAATGGGGCCTGAGTTCCATCCCAAGCATCCGTGGACAAAAGCTGAGCTTGGTGGCGAATACATACATACTATCTTGGGCTGGGGAGGCAGAAGCAAGTGGATGTCTAGAGCTCACTGGTCAGTCAGCCTAGCCTAAAAGGCAAGCCAGGCCAGTGAGCATTCCCATCTGAAAACGCAGGGCTGATGGCTCCCAAGGAATGTGGTCTGGTTGATCTTTGGCCTCTGCACACACCCATGCACACACACACAGGTTCACTCACAGACTCCCAGAGGAGGGGAAAAAGGGAGGAAAAGGAATGAAGAGGAAGGGAGGAAATTAAAGAACTGATGAGCTAAAACATGAACATAAAGTATGTAAATGCAGAATATCGATGCTGCAAAAGTCTAGAGATCACTTCGTTCTTTTTTTTTTTTTTTTTTTTTTGGTCTTTTTGAGACAGGGTCTCCCTGTACCCCCTGCTGCCCTTCGTCTGCCTCCTGAAGTGCTGAGATTAAAGGTGTGTGCCACCATGCCCAAGATCAGTTCTTTAAAGAAGGGGCTTTGTGGGGCTGGAGAGATGGCTCAGCAGTTAAGAGCACTGACTGCTCTTGCGGAGGACCCGGGTTCGATTCCCAGCACCTACATGGTGGCTAAGAACCATCTTAGGCTGGGCATGGTGGCACATGCCTTTAATCACTGCACTCTGGAGGCAGAGGCAGGTAGGTTTCTGTGAGTTCAAGGCCAGCCTGGTCTATATAGTGAGCTCCAGGCCAGCTAGGACTAAAAAAAACTCAGGGTCTTGAGCATACTAGTCAAGTGCCTGCCACTAGGCAATAAGCCCAACCCCACTTTTGCAACATAGAAGGTTTTTTTTGTTTGGTTTGGTTTGTTTTTTTTTTTTTTTTTTTTTTTTTTTTTTTTTTT
>VZQC01001084.1:184150-236981 GCA_009823505.1 Rhizomys pruinosus | reverse complement strand
TATTGAATATTCTTGAAAATTTCCAATGCTATGCTGCTAAACTTTAAACTGTATTATCTCAGCTATGTCCTTCAGTCTGAATGAAGCCACTGACTAAGATTTCTGACCTTACTCTTTTTATTACTCAATCCTTGTTTCTACCAATCTCTAATCATCAATATCATGACTTTTTCCCAGAAAAGACTCTTTTCAAGACTTTTCCTTTTCTAACACTTTCCCATCATCCTGATGCCTTGATTCATCAAAGTCAGTCTGTCTTCTGTTCCCACGTGATCAGACTCGCAGAATTCTCTACACTGTGTCTCAGAATTGGATATCTCCTACAATTTTAATGTCATTGCTCTCCCACATTCCTTACTTGACTTGCTTGCCTACACATTCTGGGACCCCAAAATCTGTTCTTTAAATTTCATAATTGTAATGAAATTCTCCAGATTTCCAATATTTAAAATTTTTTTGGTCTTTTTGGGACAGGGTCTCCCTGTAGCTCTGGCTGTCCTGGAACTTGCTATGTAGACCAGGCTGGTCTTGAACTCACAAAGATCCACCTGCCTCTACCTCCCAATGCTAGGATTAAAGGTGTGCGCCACCACGCCCAGCTCGAGACATGTTATTTTATAATTACAGTATAGTTATAACTGTTGTATTAGTACTTTACCAAAACAAACTACTTTATTTTATTTTATTTTATTTTATTTTATTTTATTTTTTGGTCTTTTTGAGGCAGGGTCTCCCTGTAGCCCCAGCTGTCCTGGAACTCGCTCTGTAGACCAGGCTGGCCTTGAACGCACAGAGATCCACCTGCCTCTGCCTCCCAAGTGCTGGGATTAAAGGTATGCACCACCACACCTGGCTTTATTTTCTTTAAATACAGAGAACTGGAATATGTAACACCAAAAACTCTAATGTTTTTCTCCAATAACTGGACATTTTGTATTTTTCAGATTTTAAAGTGGAAAAAGTCACCGGGTGTGGTGGTGCATGCCTTTAATCCTAGCACTGGGAGGCAGAGGCAGGCGGATCTCTGTGAGTTCAAGGCCAGCCTGGTCTACAGAGTGAGTTCCAGGACAGCTGGGGGCTACAGGGAGACCATGTCTCAAAAAGACCAAAATAAATAAATAAGTAAATAAATAAATAAATAAATAAATAGAAATAGTAATATTACCAAAAGCATTCACACTTGGTTACTCTTTAGTTATTCTAAAAATGTGTAAAATAGATAGGAATAAAACTATGTTTAGTGACCAGTGCTGTGTATAGAAATTCTCAAGGGGGGCTGGAGAGATAGCCTAGCGGTTAAGAGCACCAACTGCTCTTGCAGAGGACCCAGGTTCGATCCCCAGCACCCACATGGTGGCTAAGAACCGTCTATAACTCCAATTCCAGGAGAACTCCAGTTCCAGGGAAATCCGAAACCCTCTTCTGACCTCCGCGGCATTGCACGACTTGGGTGCACAGACAGACTTGCATGCAGACAGTACACTCATACACATACAAAAATAAATAAAAAAAAGAAATTCTCAAGGTATCTGCATACTATTTATTGTTAACTTTTTAAAGTTAACTATGGCTATTTAACATCAGCACAAGTTTTCAAAGTTAACTGTCGCAGGGCTGGAGAGATGGCTCGGTGGTTAAAAGCACCTACCAGAATTTGGTTTCCAGCACCCACAGTTAACTGTCCATAACTCCAGTTCCAGAGGGTCTGACGCTTTCTTCTGTCCTCTGCAGCCATTGCACACACTTACATGGTACACTTACATACATGCAGGTAAGACATTCATACATAAAAAATAAAAATAAATAAAATATATATTTATTTTTAAAACTATGGCTCTGGACAATTCCAGTCTGTATGTTTGGTCCTTATTGATCTGTAGCCTATTAAGAATTTCACATGATTGACCCTTGAACTAGTACAGGAGTTTTAGAGTGTTTAAATCCTAAAAACAGGAAGTCTTGCGCAAACAAGCCCTTTTTACTAACAGTTATCAAAGACAACACAGAATTATCTCTAAGCCAAACTCACCTCAGTTTGCCTAAAGAGCTATGTTCTGGAATATTATATGGACTCTGTAAATACAACTCTGATTTTTACTTGTGATGGACCTCTGTATTCATAGAGCAAACACTGAAATCACCTCAAAAGGGTCTAGTTTCCTGTTTCTCCTGTCTTACAACCTAGTAACCAAGGCAGCAGCTAATAGTTAACTTTCTCCCATATTAATTTTAGCAAGAAATATATAAATAGCCAGTGAACCTCCAAAAGCATTTGAATTATATCTAGTCTGAATGAATGTGTAAAAAACCCCAGAATACTTTTAGATTAACTCACACTTTTTCTACTTGTTTTTAATTATGAGTATATGTGTGGATATGTGCACATGAATGTAGGTGCCCACAAGTGCCTGAGGCCATTGGATGCTCTGGAGTCGGATGGAGTGGGTGCTGGGAACCAAACTCAGGTTTTCCGCAAGAGCAGTAAGTGCTCTTAACTGCTGAGTCATCTCTCCAGCCCCTAATTCACAAAGCTTTCCGAGAATGGAGTGAAGGAAAACAAGAAAATTATGAAATGAGAGCCAGCCATAGGCCAGTCAGACAGAGCAAATGTTAACGGACCGTCTGATAGACTTACACTTCTGACAACACAGAGTCAGCGTAGAAACAGCCATTGGACTCTGGAGAATTGCCTGTGTCAGCTCCTGAGCTTGTCCTAATCCTTGGAGACAAATCATCTAACTGCTTGAATTAAAGTCCAGGAGTCTTTAGAATATGTGGGCCAAGACAGAATTTGGGAAGTCATTAGCAATTGCACCAGGTCATTGACAAGTTTAGAGCTGACACATTCAGAGATGGCAGCCATCTTCCTTTAGAGTTTGCAGTTTGAAGGGACTTTGCATTAGTGTGAATATTTCAGAAGGAGGATTTAACTACCCACTTCCATTTTTTTCGTGGCCATGAGAGATTATTGGGGTCCCCATGGGGATATTTATTGTTTATAGTTTTTGAGAAATTGGCATTTCACCTAAATGGTCAAATCTGCGTGCGTAGAGCTGTTTGTACATTTCCTTATCACCTGCTAAGTCTGTAACAATACCCCGTTCTCTCCTCATTTCCTCTCCCCCTTTCCTCTACTTCCCTTCCTTCTATCAGCCTTGCTAATTTATCAATCATATTGATCTTTTCTTTATTTTTTTTCATATTGATCTTTTCCCAAAGAACAAATTCTTCATTGATTTCTCTCTGTTTTCAAGTTCTCTGATTTCTACTATTTCCCCCAGGTGCTTTAAGTTTATTTTGCCTTTCTTCTTTGAATTTCTTGAGGTAGAAGCTTTGTCTTCTTTAGTCCACTTTGTTCCAGCAGACATTCCTTTCTTGGCACATAGATTATTTAGAAGCGTATTGTTTAATCTCCAATTGTTTTGACATTGTCCTGGTAGCTTTGTGCATGGTGTGGGGGGTGTACTCATGTGTGTGTGTGTGTGTGTGTGTGTGTGTGTGTGTGTGTGTGTCTGTATAAGCACACACAGAGAACAGATAAGACACTGAGTACCTTCCTCTATCACTCTCCATCTTTTTGAGACAGGGCTTCTCACTGAACCTGAGGCTCAGTGTATCGGCTAGGATGCCTGGCCATCACACTGTTAGGATCGGCCTGTCTCCACTGCTAAAACAGGGGTTACAGGCTTGTGTAGCTGTGCTGGGATTTTTCCCTGGGTGCTGGGGATTTGAACTTGGGTTTTTGTTGTTGTCGGGTTTTTTTTTGTTTTGTTTTGTTTTTTTGTCTTTTTGAGACAGGGTCTCCCTGTAGCCCCAGCTGTCCTAGAACTCACTCTGTAGACCAGGCTGGCCTTGAACTCACAAAGATCCGCCTGCCTCTGCCTCCCAGAGACATGTTATTTTATAATTACAGTATAGTTATAACTGTTGTATTAGTACTTTACCAAAACAAACTACTTTATTTTATTTTATTTTATTTTATTTTATTTTATTTTGGTCTTTTTGAGCAGGTCTCCCTGTAGCCCCAGCTGTCCTGGAACTCGCTTGTAGACCAGGCTGCCTTGAATCGCCAGAGATCCACCTGCCTCTTGCCTCCCAAGTGCTGGGATTTAAAGGTATGCACCCACCACACCTGGCTTTATTTCTTTAAATACAGAAGAACTGAATATAGTAACACCAAAAACTCTAATGTTTTTCTCCAATAACTGGACATTTTGTATTTTTCAGATTTTAAAGTGGGAAAAAGTCACCGGGTGTGGTGGTGCATGCCTTTAATCCTAGCACTGGGAGGCAGAGGCAGCGGATCTTGTGAGTTCAAGGCCAGCCTGGTTCTACAGAGTGAGTTCCAGGACAGCTGGGGTCTTACAGGGAGACCACTGTCTCAAAAAGACCAAATAATAAATTAATAATAAGTAAATAAATTAAAATAAATAATAAATAGAATGAGTAATATTACCAAAAGCATTCACACTTGGTTACTCTTTAGTTATTCTAAAAATGTGTATAAATTAGATAGGAATAAAAACTATGTTTAGTGACCAGTTTGTGTATAGAAATTCCAAGGGGGGCTGGAGAGATAGCCCTAGGGTTATAGAGCACCAACTGCTCTTGGCAGAGACCCAGGTTCGGATTCCCCAGCCACCCACCATGGTGGCTAAAGACACCGTCTATAACTCCAATTCCAGGAGCGAGAACTCAGTTCCAGGGAAATCCGAAACCCTCTTCTGACCTTCCGACAGAGCATTTCCACCGGACGTTGGAAGAGGGTAGTGCTACAGAGCAGATTCTGTGCTGCCAAGAGCAGTAACACCTCACTTACACAGTTACTAATATTAGTAAAGAAAGAGTTTTTTTTTCCTTTGGTCTTTTCGAGACTGTAGCCTCATCTGTCCTGGAACTTACTCTGTAGACCAGGCTGGCCTTGAACTCACAAAGATCCGCCTGCCTCTGCCTCCCAAGTGCTAGGATTAAAGGCGTGTGCCACCACACCCAGCTCTTTTTTGCTTTTATAAGCAGTTGTTCTTACCCACTGAGCCACATCGCCAATCTTCTGGTATCTTTGCATTTATTTATTTTAGTTGGAGTCCATTATGGACAGATAATATATGTTTACATATTTTATTGATTACAGTGGTTTATAATTCTAGTGATTGCAGTGTTTTATATACATTTAGTAATTAAAAAAAATTTATGGTGGTTTGTGGAGCTGGAGAGATAGCTCAGGAGCTAAAAGCACATGCTGGTCTTTGCAGAGGACCCAAGTTTGGTTCCTAGCACCCACATGGTGGCTAATAACCATCCATAACTCTAGTTCCAGGCCATCTGATAGCTTCTTCTGGCCTCTGTGGGCACTGCATATGCATGGGTATACTTGCATGCAGGCAAAACACTCACAGACATAAAACAAAACATTTTGAAATTTTTTGTGGAGGTTTGTCTTCTGGCTTCAGATAGGATCTGGTCTCCCTTGGGATTTGTCGCTTGAAAAGAGCCTGGCCTGGAGATCATGTCTTGAGCCTATACCACTGCTCTGGGGGGCAGAAACACAGTTTGGCTATATTCCCCGAAAGAGATGGGAATACAGTTTATATGACGTGACCTCTCTTACTTTTTGTTCTTCTTCTTTCTGCTCTTTTTCAGACAAGGTCTCCCTGTAAGCCCCAGCTATCCCCAGCTGGCCTGGAACTCACTAGGTAGACTAGGCTGGCCACTCACAGAGATCCACCTGCCTCTGCCTCCTGAGTGCTGGGATTAAAGACATGCACTGCCATGCTGGACTTATTTTTTTTTTCTTACTTATTCTTCTCTTCCCATTTCCACGCCTGTAGATTCACACTGTTCTTATTGAGTTATATGTTTGATTCCATTTTTATGAATATTTTTCAAATATTCATATAGAATTTTTAAATGTTTATTGTCTTTATGTCAGTCTTTAATTTCTTACTATATTTTATGACTTCATATAAATCTCATTTATCTCTTTTTATATTATATTTTGTTTTATATTTATTTACATTTATTTTTTATTTTATGTGTATGAGTGTAACCTCTTCCTCTGTGTAAATGCACCTGTGTTGTACGATGCTGAGGAGACCAGAAAAGGACATCCGCTCTCCTGGAACTGGAGTTACAGATGGTTCTTAGCCACCATGTGGGTGCTGGGAACCAAACCAGGTCTTCTGCAAGAGCAGCCAGTGCTCTTAACCACTGAGCCCCATTCATTCATTCTTAAAACTCTTCCATGGTGGCACATGCCTGTAATTACAGCTCTCAGGAAGCTAAGGCACATACAGTGAGACACTGTTTCAAAAAAAAGAACCCAAAACTTAACCATTTTATTCATTTTAATTCAATATTATCACCTAAACTCCTGTGTAGTCAGTATCTTTACTAAGGTAATGAGGTCTTTTATAGGCTCTGATTATCTCTCCTGCATAACAAAGAACCTCTGACCTAGTGACTTAAAAAGACAGTGGTCTTTGTTTTGGCCTCACTCTGGGTCTTTGAGCTGGGGCTCTGGGGACTGACTACTAATCTTCATTTCACACAGCTTCTGTCAGAGCCTTCGTCGCTGCAGCCTTACTCTTGTCTGCTGGTTGATGCTGGAGGTCAGTGGGAACCTCAACTGAGGCTGGTCATCTGCTGTGATGATTAGAGCCAGTCATCAGTTTGGAATCTGGAATCACCTGAGCAGCTTCAGGGCATGCCCCATGGGATTATCTCCAATGTCTCAGCTGGTGTGGGAAGACCCACCCACTGTGGGTGGCACCACTACCAGCTGGGATCTTGAACTTTGTAAGCGGAGAAAGGGGCCTGTGCAGCAGCATCTCTTGGTTCCCGATTGTGGATGTGATATGACCAGCTGCCTCAAGTCCTGGTGTCATCTCACAAGTCACGTAGAGTCACTTCCACTCTACTCTGTTGCTGTTAAGAAACAAAAGTCTTTCCAGGTTCACAGGAAGAAGACCCACCACCCAGGAGAAAGAACGTGCAGGTGCTAACATTGAAGAAAATGTGGAGGGATAGATCCTCTTTGGAAAAGACAATTCAGCTCATCTCTGAAAATTGTGTCTGAGTTAGATATAATAGCATTTGAATACTGAGTTTGATAGGCAAGGATGTAAGGATGCCTAATCAGAAAGTGACATCCTAACTATATTAAAAAAAAAAAAAAAAAAAACAAAAAAAAAAAAAAAAAAAAAAAAAAAAAAAAAAAAGCACGGTAGTAAGCTATAGCCAAGAAACTCTTACTTCCTGTGTCCCTAGACTTTTCTTTCTGAAGTTATCACCCCCTGGTCCTTACTTCCTTTGACCCACCTGTTCATGCAGCAGATTACAAACGCTGCATACCTAAAGCATAAACAAGAGAACGGGAAGCTTTTACTCCTTTAGGAAACACTTCTTATGAGAAAGAAACAGTAGCTGGTAGGCAGCCCCAGTGCCCTCGTTCTGTGCAGTGGGACAGAAGCGGCTCCAGGGCTGGGCATCTGCTTGGATGCCTTTCGTCTGCAGTGGCCATCCTAAAGGTTTGTCTACACCCCAAGCAGGTGGGCCCATAATTTTCCAGGTTTTCTGTGACCTCTTCTCCCTGAGGCTCTGATAGATTTGGTGATGCTTCAGGAAACACTGCCCAAGCCGTTCCACTTTTTTTGAGTGACGGGATGCAAGGAGAGAAGTGCCAGGAGCAGGTGTAGGGAGCTCCTCAGCTGCATCAGGGACCAAACACTCGCTAGGCCAACCCATGCCACCTTCTCTCTCTTATCACTAAGTCAAGATGAATCCAGTCTTGGACTTTTCAACTCTTTTATGTTTTTTGTTGTGGGTTTGGGATTTTGTGGGTTTTGAGAGACTCTCATTCTGCAGCCAAGGATGACTTGGAATTTCACTTCATTGCCTGGTGGCTTTGAACACACTTCAATCCTCCAGCCTCAGCCTCCTGTAAGGAGCATAATTAAATTAGAAATTATGTGTGAATTTGAGGTGATTTTAGTTTAGTCAGAAACTGCACTACACCCAAGGCTACTCAGATGACCAGACACCCAGCAGGGCCCCTGGTCACCAGAAGCCTTAAGGCACTAGCGCTACACCCAGCTACAGAATACTTAAACTGGGAAAAGCTAAAGCAGAGTGCTCATGCTCCTGCCAGGGACCCCTGCTGTGGGAGATGCCACCCAGATCTAGATTCACTCCACTCCACAGCCCTTCGGACTCCCCCGCTTGGAACACCATCCACAAGCGTCCAGAGGACCAAGTGAAGTCACAGGCAAGCAGCCTTGGGGACATGGGCTAGAGAACAGGACAGTTTGCTAAGTGCATTGATTGACCTGAGTGTGAAGGAATAAATTAGACTGCATCATAATATTCTGTGTCCTGAACTCCTTTTGAACTTTGGGTCCATGCTCATGACATCTCCTAAGGAATCACAGGATTCTCTCTGCCACCAGGGACAGCTTTGTTTCTTTTTCATGAAAAAAATTCCAACTGTTTATAAAAGCAGAGAGAACAATAGGGTGAAATCCCTGGTATCTATTCCCTAATTTGAATAGTTATCAATTCCTGGCCAATGTTATTTGAAGTTTCTACTTCCTTCCCCAAATGTATTACTTTAAAACAAAAGCCCTTATGTCATTTCTTTTAAAAATGGGTATGTATGTATGTATGTATGAGAAACAGACTTTTTCAAAGCATATCTACAGTTAACAGCAAGTAGCCTGGAGGCTGGTGAGCCAAGCACAGGGGTCTGTGCCTAGGACAAAGCAGAAGCACTGAGGGTATGTAATGTGAAAGAAGGAAAATGAAAAGAATGGAGGAGAGTCCAGTTTTCACAGCCTCTCTCCTGATCAGTCTTTTTTGTTATAGTATTTATTTCTTGGCCTCGAACTCACAGTGATCCACCTGCCTCTGCCTCCTGAGTGCTTGGATTAAAGGTGTATGCCACCATTCCTGGCTATTAAATTTTATTTTTTTATTTGTATATGTGCATGCCACGTGTGCTTGCAGGTTCCTGCAGAGGCCAAAAGAGGGTGTCAGATCCTCTGGAGCTGGACTTACAGGCAGTTGTGAACCAAACAAGGGTCCACCAGTAGAGCAGCAGGTACTCTTAACAGCTGAGACATCTCTCTAGTCCTGCATCATGCTTTTCTTATCTAAATTGTAAAGTATGACAAGAACCACTGTTATCCAGAGAGCTTAGCATAGTCTTCATATCTCCCAGTAGGCTCTGATTTGTGTCTCATCCATTCACTTTAGCTATGATAGAAATGGTAACAGCTCTTACTGCCCATCACACACCTGACACTATTAAGTATAGAAGTTAAATTACATTAAATTACAACAGCCCAGTGAAAACAGTAATTTCCCTGTCTGGCAGTGGAAGTGAAGGCCTGCCCACATTAGTCATTTCCCAAGTGGAGGATGGATAGTAAGTAGGAGCTGAAACCTCACCTGGACCTTCTAGCCTTGGCCTCTGCTTCTGTGCCATGCTGCATCCCACAGACACAGTTTGTATTTCCTAACCAGCCCTCATGCTTCGATCACATTCAGAGGGCATTCGGCAATCTGCTCATCTTACTGGGCTCTTTGCAGTTCTGCCTGGTCATGTGATTGGGTTCTGGCCTATGGAATTCGAGTCATCCAGTTTCTTGTCTGGGCCAAACAAACGGGTGTTTGCTGCTCCTCCTTCTATCTAGCTGACAGCTGACTAAGGTTAGAAACCACACAATGAGATAGCAAAGTCAGCCTGGGCCTCGAATGGCAGCAGAGAGCAAAGAGCCTCCTTGGACTGCATGTATGGGCAAGAAGTAAGCTTCTGTTATGCACAGGCTGCTAGATCTTCAGGAGGCTATTTATTTCAAGTGTTATTCCCCCTTAATATTTATGCACTATTTCAGTTACCTTTTCTGGGGTAACAGTACTCTGAAATTTTAGTGGCTTTAAGCCACAGTCAGTCTTAATTAACTCATGGTAGCATGGGTCAGAAATGCGGGCCCTTGCCTATACTTGTTCATGCAACAACTAGCAGGTGGATCCACAGGTGTTCAGTTGGGTCTGCTGTTGGCTGCTGCTTGCTGGGTGACGCTGGCTGCTGGCTGGACCATGTGTTTCCAGCAGCCTTGCCTGAGATCATTCATGTGATAGAAGAAGAGTTCCCAGGAGCAAGAAAGAACAAGTTCCAATCTGCAAAAACTTTCTGAGCTGCTGCTGGCTTAGTGCTCATCACTGTTCATTAGCCACACTTTGCACAGGATAGAAGGAAACAAGATTTATGAGGCCATTTCCTGTATAACTTCTTAGCTGCATATAATAAAGCCCAGTTGTGGTGTTGTTTTCATAATCTGAATCAACTCTTTTCCTTTTGGTGAGGAAGGGTGGATAAGACAGGATCCCATTGGATAGCCCCAGTCTGGCCTTGAATTTTCCATCCTCCTGCCTCAGCCTACTGAGTGGCTGGGAGGTTACATGTGTGTACCACAGTGCTCCACTTCTGAATCAAGTTCTGATATCAATGTTAGCATAATAAAAATCCATTTTTTTAAAGTTACTTTTCAGATTTGTATATAGACTCAGATACTTAGTAGTTGTCATTATTTGGATAAGGCTTTTCTTTCAGGGGTTCATGTATAGGAGGCTTGGTCCTTGGGGTGTTGGTTTTGTGAGGTAGTTGGGACATTTAAGAGGTGAGGCTGGGAGTTACCCAGTCAGCCAGAACACAGGTGGGCCTGTAGCCTCGAGGGGATTCGGGCACCCAACAACTGGATTTGCGGAATGACTGCCCAAGTGGGACTACAGTAGTGATTCCAGGTGCAAGGCCATAAAAGAAACAGCAAACTTGACACAACTCCAGTCCCACAACACAAAGCCCCACAACCAACCTAGAGGAACTGGCTGGCAAGAAGCAGAGTGAGCACAGTGCTCAGTAAGGTACCCATCCTGTTGTTGCCTAACCAGTTTGTGGAGAACCTTCAGAACAGAAAGGAAAGAGTGAGCTAGACCTTCCAATATATAACCAAAAATGAAAGCCTGAAACCTAAACAAGTCAACCCTCCATTAACAAGGAGAAAACAATGAAGGCATCTGAAGGAAGCAAGCAAAGCAAGCCTTCAACACAATGATGAAACATTTGAGATTCGCATCAGAATATAAACAACAACAACAAAAACAAACACATATGCCAAAAACACAACAAAAGAACAACATGGGAAAAGCGCAGAATAATTCCACACCAAACTCTACCAACCCTATAGAAGTTTCATTCCTACAATGAGATTTCCCTGGAGGTAACTCAGGACACAGATCTTAGAACAATCATAGACATATTCAAAGAAATCAAAGAACATGATATCAGAAGCAGAATGGAGGAAGCAGAAAAAAAGAATATCAGACCTGGAAGATAACACAGAAAAACTAAAATGCTCAAGTAAAGATTATGAAAACTTAAAAAAAAAAAAAAAAACTTAATTGGAACAACCAGGAAATGGGCACTATGAAAAGAAAACCTCCACTTCGTAGAAGAGAGGAAGAGAAAGAATCCCAAGAAGAATGTAATTGATTTCGATCTTCAACAGAATAAATAATGAAAAATTCCCCCAAACTAAAAAAGACAAACCATACAAATACAGAAGCACATAGAACCCGAATAGATAAGATCAGAAAAGAAACTCTCCATGCCATATATATCATAGTAAATGCTAGTCACCAAAACAAAGACAAAATACTGAACCACGAAAGAAAAACAACAAGTTACATTATAAGGGAGAACCCATCCAGAAGTACAGCTGACTTTCACTGTAAACAATGAAGCAAGAAGAAATGGACCAAAGAATTCCCAAAGGCTAACATGACTATAAATGCAACCGGTTACGATACCCAGCAAAATGTCGAGTTAAATAGCTGAGAAGAAAGAAAAGTCGTTTTTATGACATAAACAAAGATGATAGTAATAAGTGTCCAGAAAACAACACTTCAGAGAATACTGAAGCAATCAAAGGACAGTGGAGAGGAGCAACTACCCAAGCACCTTGTGATGGTTAACCCTGGGGTTCAACTTGACTGGACTAAGGAACAAATAAGAGAAAAGGATTTTCTGATTGGACCACCTCAACCCGGATGGCCCACCCCAAATGTGGGGTGTACCTTCTGCCGGCAGGGCAGTATTTAGGCCACGGCAGCGGGATGCGGTCCCTTTTTCCTCCTGCGGCTTGCTCCTCTCATCTGTGAGTTGTCTTGCTGCTGTGATCAACCTTTGGATCCCAGCGTGTTACTGCAGACTGGCAGATCTCTGGAATCCATTCGGGCCTTCAGCACTAGACTGGACTACTGAGACATCCAGCCTTGCGGACTGAGCAGTTGTCCCTGGATTCCCGGCCCTCCAGTTCAGCGCTACTGTTGAGCTCTGTCATGTGAGCAAATCAAAAATTGTATATAGTTATATATCATCCGTTGCTCTGTTCTTTAGAGAACCCTGACTAATAAGATTTTGGTACCAGGAGTGGTTCTAGAGAAACAGAATGAAAGGATGATTTTCTTTAGTGGGCTTGGTAGCCTCTGGAGCCAGCTCTCCAACCCATGAAGCCTAGAGTTAATGAAGGCTCTCCGGGTGGCATGAAGAGGAATGATAACCTTGGTGCAGACTATTTGAACTAATATGAAGATAGATCCATTTGACTCACTAACTCACCTCTTGTGAGAACAAGGAATTTATGCAACTCATATATAAAACATTTGAGAAATTGCAGGAAAAATGAGGAAAATAATGATGTTGCCTTGTTGCTCCTAGCATGTCGTATAAACTGATAGAGGAAAATAAGTAGCTTTGATAAAAATGACCAGCTCCAGATTCGAAACAACAGTTTAAAGGTTTCCAGTGTGCTCTGGAAGAGAATCTTCTCTCCAGCAGCAGAGCTAAAGCGCAGAAAATAAAGCTGGATCCCTTATTATACATTTGGCTGATTTACAACGCAAAATTTAATTCCCAGCCACGAAAAGTGTCAGCAGTTAAAGTGAGAGCACGGGTGGGGAAAGGGTGGAACCCTGAAACTTGGGATGGAGATGTGTGGGAGAACCATGATGATGAGGATTTTGAACCCTCGTATTCTGAGGGATTTTCTTTATCTGAGGAAATAATTCCCCACCCTCAGCAGAGAATCCACACCCTGCAGATCCCCCCTCCCACTTTGCCTGGGAAACTAATCCCCCTCCCAGTGGGAGCTAATGTCCTCAGGGCCCAACAATTGTTTGCCTCTAGACATAAACCAAATTGAAGTCTAAGCAAGCCCCTCAAGTGAGATAGAAAGTGTGGTCCACAAGGAGGTACACTATACTACTAAAGAAATTAATGAGTTTGCTGATCATTCTGGCAGAAGCCTAAGGAATCATGTGTGGGGATGGATTTTAAGGGTGTGGGATAATGGTGGAAGGAAATATAAAATTGGATCATACTGAGTTTATCGATATGAGCCCACTGAGTAAGAGATTCTAGTTTAAACAGGGAAGCTCGAGCAGTTGAAAAAAGGTGTTAAAAGTTATTTGAATGGTTGACTGATGTTTATTAAACATGGCCTACTAACAGCGAGGTAGAGATGCCTATATTCCTTGGCTTAGTATTGATGAAGGGATTGTGGGGGTCAGGCAGATGGGCATGCTCGAGTGATTCGAAGTGTAAAACCACATTCTCCACAATAGGAGGACCCAGAGGACATGCCATCACTGAATTTATAAGATGAAAGTACTGAGAGACACCAGAACATTTGAAGAGCTTGTTTTTGCTCTATTTCTTATGCCAGATCTTACAGTTAGAGAAGTTGTGGCCCGCTTGCATAAATTAAATGTACACGTGAAGAGGTCTAACAGGACCTCAGGGTAGGTGACAGGTGGCGGCACTGAATCACAGAAGGCCAAGTGGTGTAGTACATGTAATTATAATAAGGGTGGCAAAGGCAAAAAAAACTATAATGGCATAACCCAAAATGATCTTTGGAACTGGCTAATAATCATGGCGTTCCCATGGAACCAAATACATAAGAGCCTACTAAGTTTTTATTTGTCTGTATAAGCAGAAAAGCTCTAGAAAAATGACAGAAGTCAACATTTGATTTTAGGAGTGAATCCCGCCCAGTTAACCATTTTCCAGACTTGAGACAGTTCACAGACCCAGAACCCCTTGAATGAAGGGGTGGCCGGGTTCCAATGAGGAAGTACCTGTCACAATACCAAAGAGTTATGCTGTTTGCCTTCCTCCTGTCCTTCCCCAGAGGGACCTGAGGCCTTTTACTAGGGTAACTGTACACTGGGAAAAGGAAATAATAGACTTTTTGAGGCCATTGGATACTGGTTCTGAGTTGACACTGATCCCAGGAGACCTAAAAAGCATTGTGGCCCTCTGGTTAAAGTAGGGGCCTATGGAGGTCAGGTGATAAATGGAGTTTTGGCTGAAGTCGACTCACGGTGGCCCAGTGGGTCCCAGAACCATCCGTAGTTATTTCCCCAGTCCCAGAACTGAATATAAGTATAATTGGAGATAGATACTCCCAGAATTATAATTGGGATAGATATAATTAGATTGGCAGAATCCCCACATTGGTTCCCTGACCTGTGGAGTGAGGGCTATTATGGTGGAAAGCCAAATGGAAACCATTGGTGTTGCCTCTACCAGGAAAAATAGTGAACCAAAAACAGTATCGTATCCCTGGAGGGATTGCAGAGATTAATGCCACTATCAGGTATTGAAAGATGCAGGGTGTGATTCCTACCACATCTCCATTTAACTGTCCAATTTGGCCTGTGCAAAAGACAGATGGATCATGGAGAATGACAGTTGACTATCGAAACTCAACCAAGTATGACACCAATTGCAGCCATTGTACCAGATGTGGTGTCCTTACTTGAGCAGATTAATATGTCTCCTGGTACCTGGTATGCAGCTATTGATCTGGCCAATGCTTTCTTATCAATACCGTTCATAAGGACACCAGAAGCAATTTGCTTTCAGCTGGCAAGGCCAACAGTATACCTTTACTGTCTTACCTCAGGGTATGTTAATCTCCAGCGTTGTGCCATAACTTAGTTAGAAGGATCTTGATCGCCTGACTCTTCCAAAATATCACACTGGTCCACTATATTGATGATGTTATGTTGATTGGAACCCAGTGAACAGGAGGTAGCAGCAGTCTAGACTTGTTGGTAAACATATGCGCATGAGAGGATGGGAAATAAATCCAACTAAAATTCAAGGGCCATCTACCTCGGTGAAGTTTCTAGGAGTTCAGTGGTGTGGAGCATGCAGAGACATTCCTTCTAAGGTAAAGAATAAGTTGTTGCACCTGGCCCCTCCCTCCACCAAGAAAGAAGCACAACGTCGGTGGGTCTTTTTGGATTCTGGAGGCAGCAATCCTCATCTGGGTGTGTTACTACGACCCATATATCAGGTGACTCGTAAGGCACAAACTTTGAGTGGGGCTTGGAACAGGAAAAGGCTCTTCAACAGGTCCAGGCTGCAGTGCAGGCTGCTCTGCCCCTAGGGCCATATGATCCAGCAGACCCAATGGTGCTTGAGGTATCAGTGGCAGATAGAGATGCTGTCTGGAGTCTGTGGCAGGCTCCCATAGGGGAATCACAGTGGAGGCCCTTGGATTTTGGAGCAAGGCTCTACCTTCATCTGCAAACAACTATTCTCCTTTTGAGAGACAGCTCTTAGCCTGCTATTGGGCCTTAGTGGAAACTGAACGTTTGACAATGGGACCACCAAGTCCATGCGACCTGAGCTCCCATCATGAGCTGGGTGTTATCTGACCACCAGACCATAAAGTAGGACGTGCACAGCAACAGTCCATTATCAAATGGAAGTGTACATACGGACAGGGCCCGGGCAGGCCCTGAGGGCACAAGCAAGCTACATGAAGAAGTTGCCCAAATGCCTATGGTTTCCCACTCCTGTTACATGTCTCCTGGGCTTAAGCATGCACCTATGGCTTCATGGGGTTTGCCCTATGATCAGTTGACTGAGGAAGAGAGACTAGGGCCTGGTTTACTGATGGTTTCACCTATGCAGGCACCAACCCAGAGGTGGACAGCTGCGCATTACAGCCTATTTCTGAAACAACCCTAAAGGACACTGGTGGAAGGAGATCTTCACAGTGGGCAGAACTTCGGCAGTGCACATGGTTGTGCATTTTGCCTGGAAGGAGAAATGGCCAGAGGTTTGATTATATACTGATCATGGGCTGTAGCCAATGGTTTGGCTGGATGGTCAGGGATTTGGAAGGAGCATGACTGGAAAATTGTGAGAAAGACATTTGGGAAGAGTATGTGGATAGAGCTCTCTGAATGGTCAAAGGATGTGAAGATACTTGTGTCTCATTGTAAATGCTCATCAAAAGGTGATCTCAGCAGAGGATGAGTTTAATAATCAAGTAGATCGGATGACTCATTCTGTGGATAGTCAGCCTCTTTTCCAGCTTATCCCTGTTGTTGCTCAATGGCCCATGAACAAAGTGGTCATGGTGGCAGAGATGGAGGTTATGCATGGGCTCAACAGCATGGACTCCCACTCACTAAGGCTGATCTGGCTACAGCTGCTGCTAGTGCCAGATTTGCCAACAGCAGAGACCAACATTGAGCCCCCGATATGGTGCTATTCCCCGGGGTGACCAGCCAGCAACCTGGTGGCAGGTTACTACATTGGATGACTTCCATCAGGAGGGGACAGCGTTTTTCTTACAGGAATAGATACTTATTTGGTTATGGATTTGCCTTCCCTGCACGTAATGCTTCTGCCAAAACTACCATCCAGGGACTTACGGAATGCCTTATCCACCGTCATGGTATTCCTCACAGCATCGCTTCTGACCAAGGAACTCACTTCACAGCCAAGAAGTGCGACTGTGGCCCATGGTCATGGTATCCACTGGTCTTACCATGTTCCCACCACCCAGAAGCAGCTGGCTGATAGAACGATGGAATGCCTCTTGAAGACACAGTTACAGCCAATTAGGTAGCAATACCCTGGAGGGCTGGGGCAAGGTTCTCCAGCAAGCAGTATATGCTTTGAATCAGCGTCCACTTATGGTACTGTTTCTCCTATAGCCAGAATTCATGGGTCCAGGAACCAAGGGGTGGAAGTGGGAATGATTCCACTCACTATCACCCCTAGTGACCCAGTAGGAAATTTTTGCTTCCTTACCCACGACCTTGCGTTCTGCTGGTCTAGATGTTTTGGCTCCAATGGGGGGAGTACTTTTGCCTGGATACAGCAAATGTTCCATTGAACTGGAAGTAAGACTTCCCCCTGGCCACTTTGGGCTTCTATGCCTTAAGTCAACAGGCTAAGAGAGGAATAACAGTAGTAGGAGGAGTGATTGATCCAGATACCATGGGGAAATTGGACTTTTTCTCCACAATGAGGCAAGGAAGATTACGTCTGGAAGGCAGGAGATGCTGTAAGGGCACCTTCTGGTGCTACCATGTCCTATGATTAAGGTCAAGGGGAAACTCCAACAACCCAAACCAGACAGGACAATAAATGGCCCAGACCCTTCAGGGATGAAGGTATGGGTCACTCCTCCAGGGAAAAGACCAAGACTGCAGAGGTGCTTGCTGATGGTGGAGGAAATAAGAATGGGTAGTAGAAGAAGGTAGTCATAAATATCAGCTGAAGCCACGGGACCAGTTGCAAAAACTGTGAATTATAATAGATATTACACTTTTGTCCTATTTGGCTAAGAATGTTGTTATATATATATATATATTTATATATTATATATATATATATATATATACATATATATATTATTAAGCGATACTTGTGTCTTTTTAATGTGCAACTGAGATATGTGTTAAGTGTTGTCATATTAGGTTATTAGATACTGAAGGCTAAGTTCTTTCAAGGACATTACCACCTACTCTAAGATATAATGCTTTGCTATTGCACATGAGATACTTATAACATGTTAGGTGGAATTATGACCTGCCATCGTTTGCAATTGACATTTAAGCAGAGCTAAATGGATTGGTTCAAGTTGACAAGGGGTGGACTTGTGATGGTTAATCCTGGGTGTCAACATGAACTGGACAGGGAAAAAATAGGAGAAAAGGGATTTTCTGATGGACCACCTCAACCCAGATGGCCCACCCCAAATGTGGGTTACCTCTGTCAGCAGGCAAGTATTTAAGGCCACAGCAGCGGAGCTGGTCCCTTTTTCCTCCTGCGGCTTGCTTCTCCTCATCTGGTGAGTTTGTCTTGCTGCTGTGATCAGTCTTTTGGATCCCAGCGTGTACTGAGACTGGCAGATCTCCTGGAATCCATTCGGGCCTTCAGCACTAGACTGGACTACTGAGACATCCAGCCTTGCGGACTGAGCAGTTCCCTGGATTCCCGGCCTCTCCAGTTCGGTGCTACTGTTGAGCTCTGTCATGTGAGCAAATCAATAAATTGTATATAGTTATATATTCATCCTGTTGCTTCTGTTTCTTTAGAGAACCCTGACTAATACACACCTAGAAAGAAAAATTAATAAAAGCATAACTTGAGAAGTAGTAACCTAGACCAAAAACACAAATGGATAATAAGGTTAAAGGAAGCAACACTCATCTCTCAATTATAACCTTAAATATCAATGGACTGCCTGGCATGGTGGTGCACGCCTTTCGTCCTAGCACTTGGGAGGCAGAGACAGGCAGATCTTTGTGAGTTCAAGGCCAGCCTGGTCTACAGAGTGAGTTCCAGGCCAGCTGGGGCTACATGGAGACCCTGTCTCAAAAAGACCAAAAAAAAATATTAATGGACTATACTCCCCAATCAAAAGACATAGACTGGGAGAATGGATTAGGAAACATGACCCATCTATTTGCTGTCTACAAGAAACCAATCTCACCCTCAAGGATAGGCACCAACTTAAGGTGAAAGGATGGAAAAAAAAATATTCCAAGCAAATGCTACCAAAAAACAAGCAGGAGTTGCTATTTTAATATCAGACAAAATAGACTTCAAAGTAAAAGTAATCAGAAGAGATGGAGAAGGCCATTACATCCTTATCTAAGGAACAATTAACCATGAAGATTTCACAATGATGAATATATATGCACCAAACTCTGGTGCACTGAACTTTATAAGCACAATTCTCCAATACCTCAAGGCATAGATTAATCCCAGCACACTCAGAGTAGGAGAATTCAGTACCCCACTGGGCCCTTTGATCAGGTCAACCAGACAAAGAATAAACAGAGAGATATCTGAACTGATCAATATGATACACTAAATGGACCTAACAGACATCTACTGAATATTCCACTCAAACACCAGACAATACACTTTCTACTCAGTACCCCACAGAACATTTCCACATACTGGGACCCAGAAAAAAAAAACAAAAAATACAAAAAGATTGAAATAATTTCATGCATTCTATCAGACCACAGTGCAATAAAGCTCAATATCAACACCAGGATAAGCCTACAGCAACACATGGAGACTAAACAACATACTCCTGAATAATGAATGGATCAAGGAAGAAATAAACAAAAGCATTCCTGGAACTAAATGAAAATGATAATACAACACAACAAACCCTAAAGGATACTTTAAAAGCAGTCCCAAGAGGGAAATTTATAGCCCTGGGTGCCTACATTAATAAAACAGAAAGAACACAAATAAACAATCCAACATTCCAGCTAAAAACACTTGAGAGACAACAAAAAGTGAACCCTAAACCCAACAGGAAGAAATAACAAAAATCAGAGCAGAAATCAATGAAATATAAACAAAGACAATAAAAAAATCAATGAATCCAAAAGTTGGTTCTTTGAGAGAATAAACAAGATAGACAGACCTCTAGCCCAGTTAACCAAAAGAAAGAAAGAGCAACTCCAAATCAATAGAATTCATGATGAAAGGGGAAATATCACAACAGACAATGAAAAGACCAAGACAATCACATGGGAATACTTCAAAAACTTATGGTATACTAAATTTGAAAACCTAAGAGAAATGGATGAATATCTGAAATCCTGGGAATCAGCAAAGCTTAACCAAGAAGAGATTGACAGCTTAAATAGACCCATAATATATGAATAAATTGAAAATGTAATAAGAAACCTCCCAACTAAAAAAGCCCAGGCCCAGATGGTTTCACACCAGAATTCTATAAAACACTTAAAGAGGACTTACAACCATTATTACTCAAACTGTTCAGAAGGATACAAGCAGAGGGAAATCTCCCAAATTCCTTCTAGAAGCCAGCATCACCCTAATACCAAAACCAGGCAAAGATACAACCAAAAAAGAGAACTATAGACACATCTCATTAATGAACATAGATGCAAAAATTCTTAACAAAATGCTCACAAACCACAAACAGATCCAGATCAAAAAGATCATCCATCATGACCAAGTTGGATTCATACCAGATATTCAGGGATGGATCAACTTATGAAAATCAATAAATATCATAAAACACATAAATGGACTGAAAGACAAAAACCACACGATCATTTCAATTGATGCAAAAAAAGCCTTCGACAAAGTCCAGCATCCCTTCATGCTTAAAGTCCTAGAGGGAACAGGACTGGAGGGATCATTCCTTAATGTAATCAAAGCCATATACAAGAAAACCACAGCCAGCATTCTCCTAAATGGATAAAAGTTAGAAGCATTCCCCTTAAAGGTAGGAACTTGGCAAGGCTGCCCCGTTACTACTCCTCTTCAATATAGTGCTTTAAACACTCGCAAAGGCAATAAGACAAGAAAGGGAAATTAAAGGAGTACTAATGGGAAACAAGAAAGTCAAGCAATTCCTTTTTGCAGACGATATGATAGTTTACCTAAGGGATGCTAAAAACTCCACCAGAAAACTCCTAGAAATGATTAAGTTTCAGTAAAGTGGCGGGATACAAAATTAACCTCGAAAAATCAGTAGCCTTTCTTTACACCAACAACAAGCAACTGAAGAAGGAATACAAGGAGACCTTCCCACTCACAATAGACTCAAAAACAATAAAATACCTAGGAACAAACCTAACTAAAGACACCAAAGATCTCTACGACAAAACTTTAAACCCTTGAAGAAAACATCAGAAGATGGAAAAACCTCCCATGTTCATGGATTGGAAAAATTAATATAATAAAAATGTCCATTCTACCCAAATAAATATACAAATTCAGTGCAATCCCAATTAAAATCCCCAAGAGTTTCTTCACAGGCTTGGAAAAAATCCTCAATTTTATATGGAAAAACAAGAGATCCTGAATACCCAAAGCAACCCTGAGCAAAAAGAGCAATCCAAGGGGAATTTCTATACCAGACTTCAAACTATACTACAGGGCTATAGTCATAAACACAGCCTGGTACTGGCACAAAAACAGACCTGTAGACCAATGGAACAAAACTGAAGATCCAAACTTGAGCACATGCAATTTCAGCCACCTCATATTTGACAAAGGGGCCAAGAAGACTCAATGGAGGAAAGACAGCATCTTCAGCATGTGGTGTTGGCAAAACTGGATCACCACTTGTAGAAGAATAAAATTAAACCCCTACCTCTCGCCCTGTACAAACGTCAACAACAAATGGAACAAAGACCTTAATATGAAACCAGAAACTCTGAAGGTGATAAAAGAAAACATTGGCAGCAACCTACAAGACATAGGTATAGGAGAAGACTTTCTAAATCAGACAGCAGCTGTGCAGGAAATAGGGTTGACAATTGACAAGTGGGACCTCATTAAACTGAAAAGCTTCTGAACATCAAAAGAAACAATCAGAAAAGTAAAGAGAAAACCCACAGAGTGAGAGGAAACCTTCACCACTGATACATCTGAGAGAGCATTAACTTCTAGAATATATAAACTACTCAAAAAACAAAGAACTAAGAAAACAAATGATTCAGCTCAAAAGATGGGGTAAAGAGCTGAACAGAGACTTTACAAGTGAAGAAATAGAGATGGCTGAGAAACATATTAAAAAGTGTTCAACATCGGCGACTGGAGAGATAGCCTAGCGGTTAAGAGCACCAACTGCTCTTGCAGAGGACCCGGGTTCGATCCCCAGCACCCACATGGTGGCTAACAACCGTCTGTAACTCCAATTCCAGGAGAACTCCAGTTCCAGGGGAATCTGAGACCCTCTTCTGACCTCCGCGGCATTGCACGACACGGGTGCACAGACCTGCATGCAGACAGTACATTCATACACATACAAAGATAAATAATAATAATAATAAAAATTTTTTTAAAAAGTGTTCAACATCGAAGCCAGGCGTGGTGGCGCACGCCTTTAATCCTAGCACTTGGGAGGTAGAGGCAGGTGGATCTTTGTGAATTCAAGGCCAGCCTGGTCTACAGAGTGAGTTCCAGGACAGCTGGGGCTACAGGGAGACCCTGAGTCGAAAACACCCAAAAAAAAAAAAAAAAGTGTTCAACATCGCTAATAGTTAAGGAAATGCAAATTAAAACCACTTTAAGATATCTCACTCTGGGGGCTGGAGAGATGGCCTAGCAGTTAGGAGCACCAGCTGATCTTGCAGAGGACCCAGGTTTGATCCCCAGCACCCACATGGCGGCTGAGAACTGTCTCTAACTCCAGTTCCAGGGGAATCCAACACTCTCTTCTGATCTCCGCAGCACTGCACGACATGGCTGCACAAACCTACATGCAGACATTCATACACATAAACAATAAATAAAATTTAAAAAAGATATCTCACTCTGATAAGACTGGCTAGGAGTAAGAAAACAAGTGACACTAAATGCTGGAGAGGTTGAGGGGAAAGGGGAACACTCATCTGCTGCTGGTAAACTCATACAACCCCTATGGAAAGCAGTGTGGAGAACTCTTAAAAGACTCAAAATGAGACTAACCACCTAACCCAGCCATACCACTCCTGGGTATATACCCACAAGACTCATCCTACCACAGAGATACATGCACAGCCATGTTTATTGCAGTTCTCTTTACAATAGCGAAGAGCTGAAACCAACCCAAGTGCCCCTCGACCAACAAGTGGATACAGAAAATGAGGTACATCTACACAATGGAGTTCTATGCAGCAGTAAGGAAAGAGGCCATCATGAAATTTATAGGTAAATGGATGAAACTAGAAGATATTATGTTAAGTGAAATAATGCAGTCCCAGAAAAAGAAATGATGAATAGTATCCCTCGTCTGTGGATGCTAGCATCAAGTACCTAGTTGTAAGGCAAACTGGGCAATGTTATAATGTTATATTCCTCTTTATCTGAAAGTAACTGTGCTCTTATATTGTGAATCCCTTAACAGGTTCTAGAATTAACCTACCATTTATTTTCAGATTTTGGAATTTTGGTACATGGGTGGAGGGTACGTATGCATATTTTAGAGTAATATAAAATCAAAATGGAAAAATGTGAATCCTGAAATATGATTTGGAAATAACAAACAGTTTGTTTTCAGATGACATAATTTTAGTATAGGTGAGACATCTATCTATCTATCTATCTATCTATCTATCTATCTATATCTACATTGAAGCAATACAAATTGGAGGGAACAACAACAACAAAAGAACTGGGACAAAAAACTGACTGAAACAGTGATGTTCTCCCCCGAACAATAATCCCCTGCTTTGAAAAAAAAACTTTGGAAAGACTCAGGAAAAGATGCAAGACATGTATGGCAGAATGCATGAATTCTGGTGGTGGGGGGGCATGGAAAGGGAGCTGAGTCTAAATTGGACTGAGAAATGATATATGAAAAAGTTTAATAATAAAAAATATAGAATGGAAATCGGGAAATTAAAAAGTTAATAAAACAAAATATATTCTGAATAATAATGATCAGTACTCTGAAAAAAAAAAAAAAAAGAGGTGAGGCCAAAAAAGTATCCATAGACCATTGGGGCATAGCCTTAATTTCTGAGTTAATTCTTAAAAGAAGGATATGAAACTGGGCATGGGGGGGGGCATGCCTATGATCCCATTCAGCAAGTAGAGGCAGGAGAATCAGAAGTTCAAGGTCATCTTTGGCTACATAGTGAGCTCAAGGCCAGCCTGGGAGACCTGAGAGCCTGTCTCAGAAAACATCAAAAGTTTATTATGAAAGGAGTTTGGCTGCCCCCCAGCATCTCTGGCTTTCCTGTCGGGACATCCAGTGTCCCCCTCTCATGCATGTTCCCACCATCAAGACATCATCTTCCACAAGATTCTCCCCAGAGCCATGCTGGTGCCGGTACCATACTTAACCCTCGGAACCATGTGCTAAGAACATCTCTTCTTCATAAAGTTTCCAGGCTTAGATAGTTCTAATGGACCAAAACACAAGTAGAACAAGGTTCAGGCCAGAGGGTGTAGGGATGGTTCAAGGAGCCAGGGGGAGAGGCCAGTCCTAACCTCCACCCTCGCCACTTCTTTCTACTCCAAAATGCTTTGCCTAAGGCCAGGCTTGTGTTTTCCATCAGGAAATGCAGCAGCTGTGTTACACCTTGCTGCTTCAGAGCCCGGTACCCATTTCTTTTGGAGAGACTCTCCAGTGTGGTTAGTGTGGGAGATGGGAGGAAAGAGTTTGTGCTGACTCTCATCTCCTGGCAACTGAGACTCCAACTCTTGTCTACACTTGCTCTGGTAGGGAGCTATTGGTGCTGATGGATGGAAACAAGAATGTTCTAGTAGCATTCTGACTGCATCAGGAGAGCTCTGGCCTTGCTGATTCTGCCTCCTGTTGCTCAGCTTTCCAGACTTAGTTCCTGCCATTTTCTGGACTCATCTCTACCTTCCATAAGATGCATCCTACAATTCCCCCCACCTCTTGCCTAAGATGCCTGGAGAAGGAATCTGCTGCCAAGAGAAGTGGCAGGCGCCAGAGACCCTGATATTCCAGCTGCATTCTGGGGGACTGAAACCCAAGCACAGAACCCACACAGAACAGCTCCCAAGATGTCTTTGCTCAATGTCAGTGTCCCTGAGCCCCTTTGTAATTTCCCAGTCCTGTCCTCGAACACTTTATTCTCTGCCTCAACTTCTACAAGGGCATCGCCTGGTTTCCCCTGACCCCTTCAAACCATACTTTGTTTTCAAACTGTAGGCTTGGGCAGTCCTCTGCTCAAGGCTGAGAGGGGGCAGTCCACCACACATCCTAAGCGTCCCTGCACAATCTTGCTGGGCGTGTGAATAGGCCCACGCCCTGACTGCTCTTCTCAGCATGTTTCTCAGTGGGCATCATGGTCGTAATAGACAACCTCAAGATGAATCACCTGCCTCCAGGGAACAGCAGACTGGCCTTCTGCTTGCTCTCTCACAGCAGGCCCTCTGCACTTAAAGTTACAGCGTGAGTCTATGCAGCACCCATCTGGGCCCCCTGAAGGCCTCCGGGGTCTTAGTGTTATTGGGGCTGTTGGTGCTCGTGCTGCCTTGGGCATCACAAAGTCCTGGAGCTTTGACCCCGGAGCTTCTGACTGTGTCAGTATCCATGGAACAGTAACAACCCAACTTACAGACAGGACACCAGCCGTTGTCCTTGAGCACCCCATACAGTGCCTGGCACAAAGCAGCTGTTCAGTGTGTATTTATGAGATAAAGATGGGTGGATAGATGATACCCCTTTCCAGAAATGCCAGCCGTGTTCTGAATTCATATTGGTCTGTGGGAAGATGACTGAGGGGTGTTATGTTTTGGGTATGTGTCCCCAAAGACTCATGCGTTGAAGGCATAATCCCCAGTGCAAAAATGCTCAGACGTGGGGTCTTGAGGAAGTGACTAATCAAGACATCTCTGGCCTCGTTAATGGATTAAGCCTTACTGGACTCATAATGTGACGGACTACAGAGGGTGGTATAAACTTGGGCGGGGGGCAGTTGAAGGGAGTATATCTGGGCTATCTTCTACCCCTGTATTTGCTCCTCCTCTGTAACTATGAGGTGAGCAGCCGCTCTACTCTGTGCTCCGGGTTCTGCTTTCACAAGTCCAGAAACAACAATACTCAGGAACCACAGGTTGCCACCATGACCCAAAATAAATCTCTCCTACTTTAAAGTTGTTTTTGTCTAGTACTGTGTCACAACAGTGGAAAGCTAACACAGGGGACATGAAAATTCCTTTGACCTGAAATCTCTACACTTATATATCTAATGAGAGCCTTTCTGATCAGCAGGTCATGTTTTGCTTTGAATTATTTGACTTCATGTGAGATCCTAATCTTTAGCCAAACAGTGGCGATATGCTATATGGGGTGCTGGTGTGGAAGCTGGGGTGGGTATTTTGAAGGGTGGGATGGTGAGGATTCAGGAAGTGAGAAAAGGAAGTGGGAGCACAGCACAGGTCAACCTGGCCTCTTGCTTTGCCCACAGGCTGGTGGCAGTCAGGAGCCACGGTAGAAATGCCGTGGGGCTGCTAGCGTGGGAGCTGCTCCTGGGAAGGCCTCTTCCCCTTTCAGGAGGGGCATCATAAGATAACAAAGACAGAGTTCTCACACACAGCTTAACATTATCTTCAGGGCAGACCAAAGTGTGAAAAGAAAGCAAAAGACTATTAGATTCATGGCTGTGAAGATTCGTTGAACTGAAAATTGTATAATGTGCAGAAGGACTGGTGGTGGGAGAGAGGGGCCCTGTGTGTGACAGGAGAGAACTCCCCAGTGTAAGAACATGGCATTCTCAACAGGGCCAAAACTGGTAAACAAATATAGCACATTTATGTGGCTGAAAGTTACTAATGAGAGAGAAATTTCAAAAATGTATAAAAGATCGCTTTAGGGGGCTGGTAATGGAAACGTAGAGAGACACTGGACTACTTGGAACACATAGAAGAGTTTGTTGGCCACCAATGGATCCTAATGGGAGATTAATTGCAAACAGGGGAATTATCTTGGCTAAGCATGGTGACACATGTCTATAATCTTAGTACCCAGGACGCTAAGGAAGGAGGCTCATGAGTTTGAGGCAAATGAGACGTTGCCTCCTCCCCCAAATAAATACCCAAGCATAGCTCAGTAGCAGGAATAGAAGTCTTACATGTCACTTAGTGAATGTCAGATTGAAAATCTAAAAGCTACAGCAGGCAGCTGGCATGTCCTGGCTGCTCAGTAGGTTATAAGCTCACTGCATAAATCTTCCCTGTACCCAGGGTGTCAGGTGGTGAGACCATACTTGAGGCCCGCGGGATGTGTGCAGGGTGGAAGGAAGCCGAGTCCCCAGGCATAGCCCACCCCCTCCTACCTCCTGCTTTGCTCCGGTCCCATCAGCCTCCTCTGGGCTCTCATTTCCTGGTGTTGAGGGGGAGGCGAGATAAGCAGCAGTGTTAATGAGTAAAAAGGAATGGATGCTAGAAACAGAACCACTCAGTGATGAGAAAGAAAGAAACTTCAGCCATAGATTTTAGTCTGTAAAATCAGATACTACAGTCCCTTGAAAGCAAATCAAAATGCAAATAGCCTCTTGGCCATCCTGACTTCGGTTCCCTAAAGAAAGTCTCCTTTACAAAATAAAGTGAAGATGATTCCACATACAGACACTGGTTTATTCTCATCCCCTGGCATTCAGCATTGGAGCTGGCTTCTTGTGTCTGGGCCTGAAAGCCCAGGCTTTGATGCAGGGCTGGAGAAGAAACAGTTTGATTCACAAGAGTGGCTGCTTCAGGAGCCCTAAATGTGCACCGTTTTAAGTACGGCATATTAATTTGTTTTAACCAATTAGCTCAAATAACTCTGCAAGGGGAATACTATTTGATCGATACCATGTTACAGATGGGAAAAGCTAAGAAAAGCTAAGTCACTGATCTAGGATCACACAGTTGTAAGTAGCACTGGGATTTGAATCCAGACCCTCAGCATCAAGATAACTTGACAAATACTCTTTTAATGTATGGTCACCCAATTCTCTGAATATACTGATATCTTTGAACTGATGGGTAAACTGGATTAAGATAAAATTGCTTTTAGCACAGCATGCTTTGGTTTGAATTTTATGGCTCAGTAGGTAAAAGTGCTTTCCTGGTAAGCTTGACAACTCAAGTTTGATCCCCGGAACTCACATGAAAAGTTGAATGCAGTTGTGCCCATCTGTAATCCCAGCATTCCTACAGCAAGATGAGAGGCAGAGACAGAAGAATCATCTAGAAGCTTCCCAGTCAGCTACCCTGAAGTGGGCACTGCAGCAGCAGAAACGGCAGCCCCGCTGACGATGGAAGGAGAGAACCGACTCCTAGCAGTTGTCCTCTGACCACCACATGCACGCTGTGGTGTGCAGGCCCACACTCACGCAGGAAAACACAAACACTGCTTTTCTAGCTTGCTTCTTGTTGCTGTGATGAGACACTGACCAGAACCAACCTGGGGAAGAAAGAAGTTATTTCATCTTACAGTTCATCATTAAGGAAACCAGGACAGGAGCTCAAGGCAGGAACCCAGAGGCAGGAACGGAAGCAGAGCTGACACTGCTTACTGGCTGGCTTCCCTTGGCTTGCTCAGCTATTTTTGTTTTTAAAAGTATTTGTGCTTGTTATTTTAATTTTATGCATATGAATATATTGCCTGCACATATATAAGTGCACCTGTGGTAGTTTGAATGAAAATGTCCCCCATAGGCTCCAAGTATTCAGACATTTTGTCCGCAGTTGGTGACACTGTCTTGGGAGGTCTTAGAAGGTGTGGTCATGCTGCAGGAAACTCATCACATGTCCGGCTTAGAGAGCTCTTGAAGACTTACCAGGCTCCAGACATGCTCTGCTTCCTGCGCCTGTGTGAAGATGTGAGCCTCTGCTTTCTGCTTCTGCTTGGGCACCTCTGCCACCAGGCCTCCCCACCATGATGGACTCTAATTCCCTGGGAACCATAAGCTCAAACAAACTCTTCCTTTTATAAGTTCCCTTGGTCGTGGTATTACTATCATAGCAACAGAAAAGTGACTGATACAAGTATGTCATAGAGATCATCCTGGAAATGGGGTGCTGGGAACCAAACCCAAGTCCTCTGGAAGAGTATCCAGTGCTCTTAACTTCTGAGACATCTCCCCAGCCCCTCAGCTACTTATACACCCCAGGCCCACATGCCCAAGGATGGAACCACTCACAGTGGGCTGTCAATTAGCGGAAGTTAAAGGAAATTCCTCAGTTAAGGTTTCCTTTTCTCAAGTGTGTCCTGATTTGTGTCAAGTTGACAAAAACTGACACATTCATACTCATGTTTACCCACAAAAAAATTTTTTTAATTATAAAAAAATAAGAAAATAGAACCAGTCACCAGGCCCCCATACAGATGGCTCACTGGGGCCACCTCATATCATGGACATGTGCTGCCCTCTTGTGATGAACATCTTCCCTGTGTGACCTGCAGCTCTGGAATGTACCTTTTGACTTACTTTTGTCTGGTGTCCTGGCTAAGGAATGGAGGATGAAATCGTTGGCTCTGTAGAGTCAAAACTCCTCCTGGCATAGTCCATGGTCTCCAGGCTGGTGACCCCCAGTATGGCTCATCAGAGGTCTGGAATGAATAGCACTTTCATTATAGGAGAAAAGATGAGGTTTCCTGGAAAAATACCAGCAATGCTAAATGTACCTAGTGTGTGCCCGTGGGGAAGACACTTAACAGACCTCATCTGTGCCCTTGAGAGAGACTTCCTTTTTGATTGGCCTGTCGGTGTTTAATGGGGGTGGTGGAAGGAAGTCAGTTACAAAATGCACTGAGAGCTGCACGTGCTCTACCAGATCAGAGCCGAATTAGACCAGCCAGGGGCCTGTCTTCTACTCCAGCTACACCAGTGACAGTTTGTGTGCCCTTGGCTTGTCACCTTTGCTGTCTGGCACCGGCTTACCCACTGCTAGAGTGAAAGGTCAAGCCAAGTGAGCTAGAAGTCCCAGCCATGGTGACTGTGGCCTTCCACATCTGCCAAGGCCCCTTCTTGAAGGTTTGTTTTGTTTCATTTGGGGGCACAAACTGGCCAATGAGACAAAGTGTGCAATCATCTTACTAGTCCTCAGTTTCCTTGTTCATGAGGTAATTCCTGAGGTTGTGCAAAGGAGCAGTTTTCACTGGGGCCGATGTTGGGCACAGGGTAGTTTGTTTGGGCCAAGCAAACCTTCCCAGAAACAGGAAGTGTTGAAAAGTCGAGACTCCAGTGCCTGTACTCTCCACTGTCTCACATAGAACCCCTTACTGTAGATGCCACCCCGGGAGGGTTAACTGCACCTTGTGGTTGTTGCCACCACCAGTGGTCTCAGACATGCACATCTGGTGTGGGCAGTGCCTGGGCACCGTCTAGGCCGAGGGCCAGGGGCACAGAGGTTTGTTCCTCTTTAGAAACTCTTCTGGCTTCACATTACATTGTTTCCTGACTCGCTTCCACTTCTAAACCATTCCTCACACCCTAACATGGCTGAAAAAGAAATAGTTTCACAACACAAGCCTTGCCTTGACCATCTCACTCCAAAGAAATGACCAGAAAGGATTTTGTGATTTTGCTCGAACACTCGCTCATAATCCCCAGCACCACAGCCAGCTCAGAAGTGCAAACATCTAATGATCAGAATGTAACTAAGCAAACCCTCTGATTTACAGAATACAAACGTTAGTTGAAAAGATTATGTGACAATAAGGGGAATGTTTGATTAAAAGCACCAGAACCCTGCACCACGATTGCAACGATGAAAATGGGGGCCAGCGAGGTGCTCAGCGGGTAAGGGCACATGAAGGAAGTCTGATGACCTGTGTTTGACCCCAGGACCCCACGTGGCGGCAGGAGAGATTCAAGTCCCACAGTTGCTTTCTGACCACTGAAATAAATAAATGTTAATTAAAAATTATATATAGGAAAGGCACGGAAGATCATATACAAATATTAAAATAGTGGTACTGTTTTTTATTATTGTTATGGTTTGGGTATAAAAGTAGTCCTCTAAAAGGCTCAGGTGTTGGAGGCTTGGTCTCCAGTTTGCAGGTCCGGTTGTTGAGAGGTGACTGGATCATGAGGGTGGTGACGTAGCCAATGGATGAATCCGTCCACTGACAGATTTATACTGGGAGGTGGCAGAAACTGTGGGAAGTGCGGCCTCATTGGAGGAAGTGGGTTTTTGGGGACGTGGCTGGAAGGATGAATTTCAGTCTCATCCTTAGCTTCTTCCTCTGCTTCATGACTATCAGGTGAGCAACCTCATCTGCCCCTGGGACTAAAGCAGTGGACCCAGCCAACCTACACTGAGAGACAAAATAAATCTCTCCTCCTATAAGTTGTACTTCTCATGTATTTGGTCAAAGCAACAGGAAGCTAACACAGTTATGTACATTATTTTATTTATTATTTATTTATTTTTATGTGTATGAGAGTTTTTCCTGCATGCATAGAAGTGTACTGTGTTGTGCAGTGTCCACAGGGGTCAGAAGAGGTCCCAGGAACTTGAGCTGCAGACAGTTGTTAGCTCCTCTGTGGGTGCTGGGAATCGAACCTGGGTCTTCTGCAAGAATAGCCAGAGCTCTTAGCTGCTGAACCATATCTCCAGCCCACAATTATATTTTATTTATTTAATTTATTTTTTTTTTATGTGTATGAATGTACTGTCTGCATGTAGTTTGGTGCACTCGTGTCGTGCAATGCTGCAGAGGTCAGAAGAGGGTTTCAGATTCCCCTGGAAGTGAAGTTAAAGATGGTTCTTAGTCGCCATGTGGGTGCTGGGAATCGAACCCGGGTCCTCTGCAAGAGCAGTCGGAGCTCTTAACTGCTAGGCCATCTCTCTAGCCCCTATATAATTTATTTTAAAATGTTCCTTTAACATTATAGTATTTATTTTACAACAAAAACAAATATACTATGAGACAGAAAACAATTAAGGGAAAATTTTAAGGTATTTTGACATTTACTATTGGCTCCAGAAAGTAGCCCAGTAGCTAAGGAGTGGGGGATAAACAAAGAAAACAAGGCTATTTAGCATCCTTGTGCTTATTTTATGCTTTTCTATTGTTTTCTGTATTTTTAAAATTACTAGAGTGCCTTTCCATGGGGCTGGAGAGATGGCTCAGTGGTTAAGAGGTCTGGCTGCTCCTGCAGAGGACCCGGGTTCAATTCCCAGCACCCACATGGCAACTAGCAGCCATCCCTAACTCCAATTCCACAGGATCCAACACCCTCTTCTGACCTCCATGGGCATTGCACGATGAGGGCGCACTTACACGCAGGCAGGCAATACACTCATATACATAAAATTAGTTACTGGGAATGTGTGCCACGCCTGTTATGTGATGAGCCCAGTGCTCCTTCCTTGTTCGATACCTGTGTTACCTTTCCATCATTGTGACAAAATTCCAGACAGCAATCACCTGAAAGGAGAAACGTTTATTTTAGCTCATGGTTTCAATCCACAGTCCCCTGGCTCTGTCTGTGGGCCTGGGCGAGGCAGAAGAGGAAAGCTGCTGTCCGTAGGGCGGGAAGGGAAGCAGAACAAACAAGTGAGCAGCAAGGCGGGGCTGACAAACAAGATGAGCCCCATCAAGGTCAGGCCTCCACTGACCTACTTCCCCCAACTAAGCCCTACGGCATCTTTCATTAGCCCATCAGTGGATTCGCCCTTTGATGAGGCCAGAGCCTTCATGCTACAGTCCCTTCCCCTAAGCACCACCTTCAAACTTTGCTGTATTGAGAATCATGTTTTCAACACAGGAGCTGGCAGAGAATATTTCAAGTTGAAACGACAATGGGACCCGAGAGGAGATCAGGACCGCTGATGGGCCTGGGTCTGCACAGTGGTGCTGGCCCCTCCCTGCTCTTGTGCAATGGAGACACAACTGTCACACCTTGACAGCAGTGCTCTTTGATAACAGTGGTAGGGACTAACAGCTGTGTTTTCATGACTGCTAGGATATGGCAGAAAGTTTGACATCCAAGATTGTGGGGTTTTGAGGACATTCACTGGCCTGTTTGACCTTTCTAAAAGCCCTCTCAGCCTGAGTGAGAAGGGACGGTGGGAGTGCACCTCAGATGGAGCGGGAAGACAGTTTATGGTGATTGGTGGCTGTGGAGAGGGACCTGTGCCACGAGGCACTGCCAGCTGCCCTCTGCATCTCGTTTCTTCCCCTCAACAACCTCCTGAGTGATTGCTCTTGGATTCCTATTTCCAACGGAAGAAACCAAGCTGCCAATAGTGCAGTTCCCACAGCTACCCAGCCAGGCTGTGGCTCAGCAGGAGTACCATTCAGCTAACACAGTGACTGAAGAGTAAGTTCCAAGGCTGGGGAAGTTGCTCCGTGAGTTAAGTGTTTGCCTTTAAGCATGAGGATCTGAGTTTTCTTTTTTTTTTTATTTTATTTTATTTTATTTTTTTTTTTATTTTTTGAGGCAGGGTCACCCTTTAGTCCCAGCTGGCCTGGAGCTTGCACTGTAGAACAGACTGACCTTGAGCTCAGAGAGATCTGCCTCTGTCTCCCAAGAGCTGGGATTAAAGGCATGCACCACCATGCCTGGCAAGGACCTGAATTTGATCCCCCAGAACTTGTGTAGAACAAGGAAAAGAGGGCTGGAGAATGGTCTAGCGGTTAAGAGCACCGACTGCTCTTGCAGAGGAACCGGGTTTGATCCCCAGCACCCACATGGCGACTGAGAACCGTCTGAAGCTCCAATTCCAGGAGAACTCCAGTTTCAGGGGAATCTGACACCCTCTTCTGACCTCCGAGGCATTGCACGACACGGGTGCACAGACCTGCATGCAGACAGTACATTCATACACATAGAGAAAAATAAATTTAAAAAAATTTTAAAAAGAAGAAGGAAAAGAAAGAAAACTCATGTAAAAGAAAAAAAAAGCAGGCTCGTTTTCCCATTGGTGGGGAAGCAGAGGATGCCTGGGGAGCACTGGCCGGCCAGCCAGCCTACTCGGTGAGTCCTACGCCAATGGGAGGGCCCGTTTCAAAAAGTACAGTGGGGAGCCATGGTGCACATGCCTTTAATTCCAGGACTCGGGAGGCAGAGGCCATTTTGGTCAACAGCACGTTCCAGGCTAGCTGGAGCTATAGTGAGACCCTGTCTAAAAAATAAAAAAAAATGTGTTTTTTAAGCCAAACAAGGTGAACAGTACTTGAGAAACATCAGATGGGGTTGTCCTTGGACTTCCATATGCATGAGCCTAGACACACACACACACACACACACACACACACACACACACGTTCTAAATCACAAGCTATTGAGATGACTTAGCAGGTAATGGCATTTGCCACCAAGCCTGGTGATCTGAGTTCAGTCCCTGGAACTCACCTGGTAAAAGGAGAGAATTGACTCCCAAAGGTTATTTTCTGACATCTTACACATGCTATGGCACATGCACCCACACTCATGCACACAGTAGACAGATGATAGATATAGATTATAGATGATAGATGATAGCTAGCCAGCTAGACAGATGTAAAAAAAGGTTTCATATCAGCATAGATATGATATAACTGCAGGTATGAAACACAGGACCTATAGTTTTATTTCTCCTCCAGAATCAGCCAAAACATCTTATGGAAATAAATCATATTCAAAGTTCATAGTGCTCATTTTGAACTTTTCCATTCTTTTACTTTTGGAAGGGAGGTTCTAGGGATGGAACCCGGAGCTTGGTATGTGCTAGCAAGTCCTCTACCACTGAGCTTTATCTGGGAACTTTGAGACCAAGTCTCACTATGTAGCTCAGGCTGGCCTTGAATTCATGGCCTTCGCGCCTTGGCCTCCTGAGTGTTGGAATTACAAGTGTGAGCCGCAGAATGGCCCACTGCCATTTCCTTGTTTGGGTGGTGGAATGCTTTTCTGGCAAAAATAAGAGGCTACTTTCAGCTTATAGGAAGGCAGGAACCCCCCTTGCCATCAGGAAGTCTGCAGTACTACAAATAGAATTTAAGTCAGAAACTATACTAACCTCATCCCCAAGAGGCCACAGTTTTGATAGTCTTAAGATCAATAATGTTTGGTAATTTCTGAGTAAAAGTCTCTCGAGGGTTTCACTTTGGCCTTCAACATGCCACGCTATTCCTGTCAGTCTATGGAAGGGAGAACATTTCTCTCCAAGGATGATTATTAGGGGACTTCTGGGGGCTGGAGTAGGGAGGGGGGATCACCACAGCTGTGCTTTTAAAGAGACTTCCTTGTAGGGTGGCAAGCCCCTCAGGAACCCCCCAGCTTCCTGAACTGCACTTCTCTTACAAGCTGCCACCCAAAGCCATGCTTACAGCCAAGCCACTCTGGGAAGGCAAAGATGGGGTTGGGGGGCTCCTGTCCTGTCTCTTGCTGCCGCTGATGGCTCAGTGCCTCTGGTTAAAGGCCCACATGGCCCTCCTCCCAACCGAGGAAGGTAGCAGATCCGGCCTGTGGGACCCATTGTACATTAGTAATGGTGGGAAACGGGGCCTGCTCCACCCCATGTGCCCCCGCATCCTGACTCAGGAGCATCCCTGTATGGATTCAGAGATCTTGTCCATTGGTGGATGGTGAGGCCTATGAGGGACCAAGGCCTCTGTTTATCAGTTCTCTTTGCATAGCACCCAAGGCCCCCATAAAACAAGTCAGTGTGGGGCTCTAGGCTCACATGTGCCTTCCAGGCTGAGTCCCTTTAGAAAACCCCAGACTTGGGCCATTATAAATAGTGAGCATTTTCAATATTTTATTAACAAACAAGATGGTAAAAGATCAAGTTGTCTGGTAACCTCCACACCCATCCCACTTGGCTGAGCATCCCCAGATGCCCACCATGGTGGTGAGTATCTGCCATGCTTTGCTGTCCGAGCTCTCAGCTGGCCCTCTGTCCTGGCTGTGTTCAGTCACCCTCCAACTGTTCAGGGCAGGAAGATGCCCTGGGTCAGTCAAAGGAAAGAGACATTTTGCTTGGAATGTCAGGTCACCTCAACAAGCCATGTCTGCTCCTGCGGAGGATGGGCACAGACTCTTCCTCCCAGGACAAGTAGAGTAGAGATGGGTAAAAACCCTCAGTGGTGACTAGCACTGTGAAGGCACAGTCCTCTGATCTTCATCAGCTGCCCTCAACAACCAGCTCCCTGTTTGGCTTCAAGTGGACCCTCCCCACAGTGGACCTCTGCCGGTTTCAAGGAGAAAACATCGGCACAGGGAAAGTACTGAGGGAGGAAGGTTGAAGGTAGGATTCAGGGAAGAACGAGGTTACCAGGTGCACCTTCTTTCCAAGTCCCCAGCTCCTCACTGAAGGTGACAGTAGCCAGCTCAGTCCTGTGGGTCCTTCAGACCAGCTTGTGTAGGCACCGAGGCTGGCCTCCTCTGCTGTCTCATTCTTCAGGTTCAGAAAACATCATTACACATAGGCAAGGAAGTCTCTTCACAGTATAGAAAACACCTTGCTGTTTTCGGTGATGGCATTGGTTCCGCACAGGAGTGGTCGGTCGGCTGGCATGGTGGAGGACTGGGAGACTGCTAGTCCCCTCACCACAGGCCCTGCGCGTCATCCCATGCGCCCCACTGACTGCACAGTACCATCTGTGGCTAAGGAGCAACCTAGGCCAAAGATCCAGCGCAGGAAATAAAGGTCCATCAGAAACAGATGATCCGCTTCTCATTTTCAAAGACTTTGGCCTCCTCTGGCTTAATCAAGTTTCCATTGAGACTGGTAAAAATAAGAAGAGCAAAGTTTATACAAAATGTTATCGACTACCATACATTCCTTCCCAATACGTGACCCCAGTATACTCCTGTGCCTCAAACAGCCCTGAAATGAAAGTGCACGCCCTGTTCAAATCATGCTTTGATGTTGATAGCAGCTTCTCCAGCAACTCTATTAACTGGGTCTCACGAAGCTTAGCTAGTAGCCTTCATGAGCCTGAGTGTAATGACATTTTCAGGTCCTCTTTTTTTTCCTGAGCAAATATATCTTGATTCACATATAGCAGGCCTTAATTAGGTTGTCTTGACCTCTTCTTCCTGGAAGTTCCACTTCTCTTAGATTAGTATCACAGGCTCTGGTCTCTGAGCACTCCCTTGACGCCTCCTTTCTCTTTTTGTCCTCCACCTCATCATGACTACGTTAGAGCTACTAACATCTTCTGCTGGTGTATCCAGACACCTCAAAGAGGCCACAGCTCCCCAAATGCCCAGCTCAGCTGTGTCATCCTGTTATGTCAGATGGCATGCTGGGGTCCCTGACATCTCCATCCTCCTAGCCCCTCTGAACAAAGTTGTGTCTTGTTTCCTAAGCAGCCCTGCATGGCTCTCTGACTCTCTGTAGCCCCCCATGCTGCTCTGAGACCCAGGGCCCTTCTTTGGACATAGCAACGTCTCATGACTACTTTAATACATGCTTTCTGGCCTGACCAAAGGCCATTTCTGATTCACAGCCTCCATTTATTTTCCCTTGCTTTTATTTCTATTTCTTTATTCATTCATTTATTTTTGAGACAGGGTCTCCCCATAGCCTCAGCTGGCCTGGAACTCACAGAGATCCACCTGCCTCTGCCTCCTGAGTGCTAGGATTAAAGGCATGCACCATCACGTCTGGCTTAAAGACTGTTCTTACCCTCCATGTGGGTGCTGGGAATCAAACCCGGGTCCTCTGGTAGAGCAGTCAGTGCTCTCAACCACTGAGCCATCTCTCCAGCCCCTTCTCTTGCTTTTAGGATAAAGAACAAAGTACATGATCTGACCCCTCAGACCATTTAAGCCCTGTCCCTGCCTATTTCCTTAGCCTCCTCCTCTCCCAGTTCCACACCACATGCGCCCAACTTACTTAGGTGCATCAACTTACTACAGATTTCTTTTTTGAGACATGGTATAGTAGTTACTTTTCTCATTTCTGTGACAAAAGGAACTTCAGGAAGGGCAGGTTCCCTTTGCATGCACTTTAAGGGTCGTAACAGCAGGAAAGGCCTGTTGACAGGATGACACAACTGAGCTGGGCGTTTGGGGAGCTGTGGCCACTTTGAGGTGTCTGGAGACACCAGAGGAAGATGTTAGTAGGAAGCTGGCTCTCTAATGTAGTCATGATGAGATGACAGGCTGGGCCAAAGAGAAGGCAGTATGGAAAGGCCACATGGAAGAGGAAAAGATACAAGGCAACCTGTCTGCACAGTCCGGAAACAGAGAGAAATGCTGGGGACCAGCTCACGTTCTCCCTCTTATTCACTCTGAGACCCAGTCCCATGAGATGGTGCCACGTACTTTAGAACGTGTTTTTCTACTTCAGTTAACCCATCTAGAAACTTCCTCACACACATGTCCAGAGGCTTGCCTCCTAAGTGAGTCTAGATCCTGTCAGGTTGGCTACAACTGTCACACAGGGCGGTGTTATGCAGCCCAGGCTGGCGGTGAACTCTTGATCCTTTTCCTTCGGCGCACGGGTGCTGGGATTCTAGGCAAGCACTACCACACCCAACCTCTTGGAGCTCTTGGTGGCTACCGGGCTCTCTCCCACTCTGAGCCTTTGTGGGAGCCCTCCTCCCACTCCCCCCACCCCACGTAGCTCTTTTAGGCTCACCCCAGCTGGCTAGTGCTTATTTATCCTTTGAGGCTTAGTCAAGTCTCTTCCTTAGGGAGCTTTCCCTGGAATTCCTTCTGTGTCAGACTCTCTCCTGACCTTGTGACCTTGTGACCTTGTGCAGTCCTTGTGATCTTTACAGGTGAATGATCAGCGTGGCTAACAGCGTGGCTATTCCCCTACTGCTGTCTCCCTCACCTCAGGGCAGCACCAGAGGGGATCTCACTTCCCTTGCCACGGATTCTCAGCACCAGCCCGGGGGGCTGTTCTAGCCCAGTGTACTCAATGAAAGAATGAAGACATACCACCAGCACCAGGGAATGGGCTCAAGACCAGGAGGTAGCTCCTGTCCTAAGGTGCTCGCCGTGGGGACCACCCCTCAGAAAGCAGAGGGTCACAGCGCAGTGACTCAGTGTCCTCTTGTTGGATCTGGGCTCTGTTCTCTGGGACATCATTTCTCTAAACTTTTTGACCATGACCTTGAGAGACCACTACATTTTACACTGGGAACTGACATCTAAACACAAACACTCTGTAAGTCAGATAATGAGACCCTCTCTTTACTCTGCTGATATTCTTTCCTTGATTTCACTTCAAAATGCTGTCTGCCATCCACTGGACTAATTAATGACCCATTAACAACAGGAGCCAACACTGAGATGGACTGTATCTCAGTGGGGTTTGGCAATATAAAACTCTTCTCCCCAGTCACGCAGGGATAAAGTGGCTCATGGTCACCACACCCTGAACTAAGGGTTTCTGGTGAGGCTGCCCCATGGGCGTCAGAGACTCCTCAGTGGGTTCTGTGTCCACAACAGAAATTGGATTTTCCCTCTGCTAGCTTCTACACATCACACTGGGAAAGGCTGGCCCAGGCCCCAAGTTCAAAGACATATTTTCAGACGACCTTCTAGTCAAACACACGGCCAGAGTTCTCAGCTCAGGCAGCCCATGACGGTCAAGTTTGGGCTCCTCTACTCATGTTAACTGCTCTCCCTCATTGTCCTCACGGATGGGGGTTGGTAACATGGTGACACTGAGTTGTCAGCTATGGACTGTGACAAGAGCGTGGCCTTACCAAATCTCTGTTATGCTGCTGTTCTTGCGCAGTGCCTCCGCCAGCTGGGCTGTCCCTTTGGCTGTGATCTGATTCTGGATAAGCCTGAAAGAAGAGCACACCTGTGTCCACACACAACTGGTCCAGTCTGGCATCTGTAGGGTCCAGTGGGATCGGAGTCGGGAATGGGGTGGTGATGGGGGTCCCAGGAATCCTTCATTGGACTGAAAGTGCCTCAGTCAGACATCTGAGAACAGTGAGTAGCCCCTAAAATGGTCAACACTTTTTATAGCAAATATATCTTGATTCACACATAGCATAGTTGAGAACAGAGGTGGTGGTGGTGGTGGCGGCGGCGGCAGTGGTGGTGGTGTGTGTGTGTGTCCTTCATTGCAGGGGTGCCCAGCTCAAAAGGTTTGGAGACCATCAGACTAAATAGCTTTACAAATCCCCCATCATCTGGAGAATGGGCCGACTGCCATCTCCTGATGAATAGCTAGCAAAAGCATGGCAGGATTTAGGGTCAGTAGCTACTAACTGGTCATCTCTTCTTTGGGGACCCAAAGGCTTGTAAGGTATTGCCAGATCCTTCCCAACATCCAGAGGAGAGGGCGGGGAAGCATTTCTGCTGCTGCCTCTCACGCGGCCAGTGGGGAAGCATCGATAACCGGACTCCATAGAGTGTGCATGCTGCAGAGAAGACACGATCCAAATTCAAGTACAGGCAGAACTAAGGAGACAGGCCCTGCTTGAAACCCTAGCCAGCAGTCTGGAACCCTGGTCTGTAGCCTGGAATCTGGGCCTGTAGCCGGAACCTTAGTCTGTAGTCTAGAGCTCTAGTCTTCAGTCTGAAACCCTAATCTGCAGTCTAGAACTCCAGTGTGCAGCCTATTACCCTATTTATAGTATGAAACCTTAGTGATAGGAATCGCTAAAAGAATGTGCAGCACATGCTGGGCATGTCTCATTTTAGTGGGAGGTGTCATTATACCTGGACATGGGGGACCCTGGTGGCTGAGCTGCCGTCAGGACCTGTGCCTCTAGCCACGCACTGGGCTCAGTGTTGCAAAGCTGATGAATTTCCAGTGAACATGATCATAAGTGGAACTTGGACATTTTTGCAGGACAAACACAGAAGCTGCAAGTGGGCAGAGTTATGCATTCAGCTACACCTGGTGTTCCTCTCAGTACTCTACAGGGGCTGCACTGCTGCCTGCTATGCCTTGCTGGGGACAGCAGGCTGCCGTGAGCCAAGTCTTGGCAGGGGGATGGGGTGGCTCACATCTGTAACCCCAGTACTGGGAACTAGGGCAGGAGGATTGTGAGTTCAAGGCCAGCCTAGGTTACATAGTAAGCTCCAGGCCAGCCTGAGCTATAGAGTGAAATCCTATCTCAAACAAACACACACACACACATTCACACACACACACACACACACACACAAACACACACACGCAAACAAAAACAGAAAAGCCAAACCAACAACACACAAATTAACAACAAAAGATTTGGGAGGGAGAAGTTCCCCAGGTGGACAGAAACACCTGGCAAAGCCAGGCCACCAGCCGCTTCACCGGGACCAGCATAGCAGTGCATGCGCTCTCTAGGCCTTTCCAGCTCTGCTCCCTGGAAGGACCTGGCATCCAAGGATGGGCACAGAAGATAGCAAACTAAAAGGAAAGGGGGGAAAAGAAGCATACTCTGGCTTCTTTGCAGAAATTGACAACATAATTCTAAATTCAATACGAGGTATCCAGAATAGCCAAATTAGTCTTGAGAAAGAAGAAGAAAATTTATTAGTGGCATTAAGACAGTGTAGCAGGCTTGGTAGCACATGCTTTAACCCAGCACATAGGAGGAGGATCCTGAATTTGAAACCAGCTTGAGCTACATAGGGATATTGTGTCTCAAAAACTAAACCAGGGGCTGGAGAAATGGTTCAGCAATTAGGAGCACTGGCTGCTCTTGTAGAGGACATGGGTTCAGTTCCCAGCACCCACATGGTAGCTAACAACCATCCTTAACTCCAATGCCAAGGGATCTGAAGCCCTCTTGTGGCCTCTGCAGGTATTGTAAAATAAGGGTGCACTTACATGGAGGCAAAACAGTCATACACATAAAGCTGTAAAAAAAAATTACTGCAAGCCTAATTAAGGATAGACACATAGACTGTCAGGTTAGAACAGTGTCTAGACATGTAATTGAGTTTTTGACAAGCATGTCATGACCATTTAACTAAAAGCATCTGCTCACAGATGCTGCCTCACAAGTAGATATCCTTGGGTAAAGGCATGAAATCATGTTATATGCAAAAGTGAACTCGAAATGCAGGAGTGGGGAGGTGGCTCCTCGGGTGAAACACAAGCATGAGGACCTGAGTCTGGAGCCCAGCATCCACATAAAAAGCCAGGTATGGGGGCTGGAGAGACGGCTCAACGGTTGAGTGTCAAGTGCTCTTTTAGAGGACCCGGGTTCGATTCCCAGCACCCACATGGTGGCTAAGAACTGTCTTTAAGCCTGACGTTGTGGCACACACCTTTAATCCTAGCACTCGGGAGGTAGAGGCAGGCAGCTCTGTGAATTCAAGACCAGCCTGGTCTACAGAGTGAGTTCTAGGCCAGCTGGAGCTACAGGGAGACCCTGTCTCAAAAAAAAAAAAAAAAAAAGAAAAAAAAAGCCAGGAATGGCAGCACATGCCTGTAACCCCAGCATCAATGAAGCACAGACAGGAGAATCTCTGGTAGTCTAGCTCAGTCAGTGAGCTTCAGGTTCACAGAAAGTCTTGTCCCGAGAAATACTATAAAGCGTAATTGAGGAAGACAGCTAACTTTGATTCCTGACCTCTACCTCTTCATGCATGCATGCGTGTACACACACACACACACATACATGTGTATACACACATGCAACACACATATCACACACATACATGTGTACACACACATGCAACACAGATCACACACATACATGTGTACACACGCACACACATGCAACATACATCACACACACACACACACACAACTCAATATAGACTGTAGACCTAATTTGAGAGAAAAACCAGAGGATATAACAACAAGTTGGATAAAAATCTTTGTGACTTGCATTAGAAAATGGTCCATCAGGTAAAACTCCTCATGCACAAAAGACTGTAGAAAAAGTAGGCAAAAAAAAAAACTTCCAAACCTCAATAATCACTATTAGGGAAAGAAAACTCCCAAAGAAAGGAGAAAATATTCAAAAATCCTATGTAAAAAAATTACGTATAAGGGCTGGAGAGATAGCTTATTGGTTAAGTGCACAGGCTTCTCTTGTAGAGGGCCTGGGTTTGCTTCCCAGCACCCACATGGCAGCTAACAACTGTCTGTAACTCCAGTTTCAGGGAATCTGATGTCCTCTTCTGACCTCTGTGGACATTGCACAACATGGGTGCACTTACATACACATAAAATAAAAATAAATAAATAAAAATTTTAATTATCTAATAAGCTCAAAAAGAAACTGATACAATAAAACAAAATATAAACAAAAGATCATATTTTAGAATAGAGCTTTTTTTTTTATACATTAAATAAGGGACAGATTTTTTCTTTGAGACAAGGTCTCTCTGTAGTCCCAGCTGGCCTGGAACTCACTCTGTAGATGACTCGGTTTTTAAATGAGCAAAGGATGTAGAGTGATCTGTTTTCAAAGCTAGATGGCCAAGACCACAGATGGATAAGATGTTCAACATTGTTGGCCAGCAGAGAAATGAGAATCGAGACCACAGTGTGCTATGATTTCATATCCAGTGGTGTAGCTAGACTCCAAGAGATGGGCAATAGATGCTGGGGGGGTACTATCATTTTATTGAGTGGACATTATGTCAAGCTGCCCTCTAAGTATTTATGTTTATACCCATAGATTCACACCACTCTTGGCTTTGATTAGAGCAGCTTCCACTTGTTGTAGGCTACAATTAATGTAGAGACACACACCCGCCTAATGTGCTGAGATTAACTGACTGTTGGGTGCTCAGCCCTAAATGGGCTGTATATACCATTCCTCCAAGGCTTGCAGAACATTGTAGAACAGGAGACAGAAAGAATGTATATTGGTTAGTTTTTGTCAAGTTGATACAATTTGATCCAAACCTGGGAAGACAGAATCTCAATGGAAGATTGTTTCAATTTTCTAATTAAGGAGGGTTCAGGCCACTGTGGGCCATGCCAATCCCCAGCTTGGGCTTTATAAGAAAGACAGCTGAGCAAGCCAGGGAAAGCAAGCCAGTAAACTAGTATTCCTCCATGGCCTGCGCTTCGGCTCCTGCCCTGGCTTCTCTCAATGATGATTGTGACCTGGGAGTGGAAGATGAATAAACCCTTTCTTCCCCAAGTTGCTTTTGGTTATGGTTGTTTATCACAGCCACAGGAAACTGGGACAGAATGTAGGAACTGCGAGAAGGAAGGACCGCTAGGAAATGCCGGCTTCTGGACTCGATGTAATGCTGCACATAGGAGCTCACAGCAGCTGCACAAACCTGCATGCATGAGATGAGGCCACGAGCACTCCATCATGGATGGGGGAGGGGCTCATGAGGCCCCACCGTCCCCTGAGGAGCTACAGGCAGTTACAGAGGGCAGGGGAGGGGGAATACCATTCCTACCATTCCTCCTATCCCACGGCTACATTGTTCCCATTCAGGTAAATAACCCCCCAGCCATGCTTGTGAAGGCAACCATAATTAAATGCACACACAGGGAAAAAGGAATGAAGGTAGGAGACTTGGGAAGAAGAAGATGAGATCTGGTGGGAGGGAGAAGGAGAAAAGAGAGGATAATGGGGGGGCGTCGATCATAGAATTAATTATATGTGTATAAAATATAAAGGAATAAATTAAAATTTAAAAAGTGAAGGCAGAAAAACGTCCTGAATGCTCACAGTAGCATTAGTCACAGCAGTCAGGAAGCAGAAACAACTCAGTATCTATCAACTGACAGACAAAATGCCACGTATCCAAACCCAGAGCACCACGTGGCCTCAAAAAGGCCTTGTAGCACCAGAGCAAGCCAAGCCTCAGCGTAGGTTAACCTGGGGACTGTGACAGTAGAACACACAGATAAAAGGCCAGGTCTGATTGTTCTATTTGTATGAAATGCCCACCACTGAGGCAAAAATCACGTTTGTGTCACCAGAGGCCAGATGAGGAACAATAGGGAGTGACTGCCTACCTCGGACAGGGGCAGTAAAATATGTTCTAGAACAAGATGGTAGCAGCTTTGCAACTCTGTGATACTAAAATCCTTAAAGGTATACTTAGAGGTGAATTTTGAAGTCTGTAAATCATATCATACAAACTGTGTGTTACCATAGGTGCTGCAGGGTCTGGTTGACTTTGAGCATCTCTGCGAAGCATTCTGCTGCCTCATCATTAAGTTCATTTTTGGTCAGCCTAAAAGAGAGAAATGTTGAGTCAGGAGTGCTGACAGGCAGATCCTGTTAGTGAGTTCACAGAGGCGGCTCAGCCAGCTCCCTCTAGCTCTGCAGCTCATCACACGGAAACCCTGCAATTTGGCAGCATCTTCATACAAGGGCACTGGCTCCTGGGGAGCGCTGCCCCCAGCACCTGCTCCCAGCCCTTCATACAAGGGCACTCGCTCCTGGGGAGCACTGCCCCCAGCACCTGCTTCCAGCCCTTCTTACAAGGGCACTCGCTCCTGGGGAGCACTGCCCCCAGCACCTGCTTCCAGCCCTTCATACAAGGGCACTCGCTCCTGGGGAGCACTACCCCCAGCACCTGCTCCCAGCCCTCCTGCTCACCTCAGAGCCCCCCACCCTGGACAGTGACTCAGATTTTGCAGGAGCCAAGGCCCCAGAAAACACTTTAAGAAAAAAAAAATCAGACAATAGAAATTTGTCTTACAACGCACAAGATGTATACTAAAACCGGGACTGGTGGTGTTTGTAATCCCAGCTACTTGAGGGCAGAGGCGAGAGGACCGTGAGTTTAAGGCTAGCCTGAGTAGCTTAGTGAGACTGTTTAAAAAAAGATTCTTTTTAGGGGCTTGGAATACAGCTCCTTTCTCGCATGCAGGAGGGCCTGAGCTTGAATCTCAATCCTGAAAAGGGAAAAGGTGTAACAAACATTTAGACCCTGGAGTATGCCCTGAGGCCTGTCATGATGTAAAATTTGAACAATTTTAGATACCTATGACTAGAAATAACTGACAAAATAGTGAGCACCCATTTGATGGGGCATTGTGCCTTTGAGACAATAGGATGGAACAGAAAAGGCAGAGGGCAGGGTTATAGTGTTCTCACTTTGACTTGCTGGGCTCACATTACTGACTAGCAGGAGGACCACAGGCAAGTGGCCTAATGTCCCTCAGTCTTCTCATGAGCAAGTGTGAAGAGCAGTAGTACGACAGGACAGAGTGATATGGGACAAGTCCATGCCCACACGGGCATAGAACGACCCAGAAACAATGTCCAGTGCTGCCGTCGTTACTGTCCAGGCAGAGCAGCTGTTCTCAACCAGGTGCTTTTGCCATTCACGGACACTTACTATCCGGAAGGACACCTTTTTGACCATCACAACTTGGGGCACTCCTGGCATCTAACAGGTAGAGGCAGGAATGTCCCCCACCCCAACCCCTGCCACAACACAGTGACCAGCCCCAAGCAACAAAGAAATGTCAGCAGTGTGGAGACAGAGACCCTGACAAGAAAGGGCACCTCAAACGCATGGAGTGATATTTCAGTAACTCTGCCTGATATCTAATATCCATTGTCAGCTTCACGGGATCTAGAATCACCTAGGTAAACCTCTGAGCGCATCTGTAGGGAGTGTCTAGACTGGGTTAATGGAGGTTAGAGACCCACCCTAAATGTGGACAGCACATACCATGTGCTGGGATTCCTAGAATGAATACAAAGCGGAAAGTGTGCTGGGCACCAGCTCTCATTCCTCTGCTTCCTGGCTGTGGACGACCAGCTGCTTCATCCTGCTACCACACCTCCCCTCAAACTGTGAGCCAAAACACACTCTTTCCAGGGCTGGAGAGATGGCTCAGCTGTTAAGAGCACTGCCTGTTTTAGCAGAAGACCTGGGTTTGAATCCCAGAACACATATGGCAGCTAACAACTGTCCTTAACTCCAGTTCCAGGGGATCTGACACCTTCTTCTGTCCTCTGAGGGCACTGCATGACACAGTGAATTTACACACATGCCAGCATAACACTCAGGAAAAAAAAAGGAAGAAAAGCCCTTTCCTCAAGTCTCTTTGGTCATGTATTTTGTCACAGCAACAAGAAAAGTAACTAATATTATGTTAGCAAGACCCAATGAGTACCAGGCTTCAAGTGGATGTCAGAGTGGGGAATAATGCAGCTTGCTTGCTCTGAGGAATTTATAACACAGACAAGTAAATAAAATACGAATAAGAAAAAATGAAGATTAAATGGCCCTCTAAAAAGAGGGGGGGAGGTAAAAGGGTCATAGAGAGGCAACGGCCACATAGTAAGTGCTCTGGCACTGAGAGGAGGGAAAGCCTGGTGACAAGTGAGCTGGGACATCAGAGGCCAAATCGTAATGCATGCACATGACAAACGTACCCACATGGCAGAACAGCAGTGTGGGAGTGGGAAGTGGGCATTCAGAGCCATGAAAGCTGGCCCTGGGTAGGGTGTTCTGAGGGGAGCTGTGGCAGCTCAAATGGCCAGCCTGCTGGTTCACCTATGCCAAGACTGGCGAAGATGGACAAGGCCTTTGCCCATAATTTTAGGGTCGGCTTCATCCTTCTATTCCTGAGCTTCTGGAAACTCTGCTTTCTTCTCTGGGGGGAGGGGGAGGGTCTAATACACCTTTCCAATTAAGAAGCACCTTTTCAGTTACGATTCCAGACCATGTGCAACACTGGGAATCATGACCATACCCAACCCTTAGAAATGACTTGGAATGTTACCAGAATATTGTCAGAGTGGTGTTCTGCTGCAGGGCCCGTGCAAGACTCTTCCCTCCCTCTGGGGAGATGCCGTTGAATGCAAGACTAGGAAAGAGGACATCAGGGCTGGATTATTATAGCTGCATCTACACTTGGCCTTGCCTTCAATACTTAGTCATCTGGGAACTTCATCTACACACAGCACCTGCTGGGGTAGCCTGTGACAAGAAGCAGAGGCACTGGCCCCATCAGCAGATGCTTACGTTTTGTGCCTAGAACGTGGGAACAGGCATAAGATGCTTCTAGAAAGAGCAGGTGGGGAAACAAGGCAGAACTTGGGGTTTTGCATACAAACTGCAAGCCAAAGAAACCTTGTGCTCCGAGTAGACTGTATCAGACATATGAGGGCATTCCGAGTTTCAGGAGCCCATGACAAGACCTGGAGACATCTCTTTTGCCACATCTTAGGCTCCCTTTCCATGGTATAGGCCAAGGGACCTTAAGGTGCTAGGATCAGCCCAAGGACAAGAGGAGGGCTATTTACAGAAAGCAAGGGTGCCCTCTATCCCAGCATCATTCTGAGAAAGACAGGGCAGGAATTTTCTGGGCAAGAAAATTCATGCTTACCTGAGCTTGGGAATTCCTCCCCAACCTCCCCAACCCCCCCAACTTGGGCACTCGAAGATGACTAAGGGGTTGCAAATATCCCAGGTCTTGCTCTGGGTGCTGATCACTGAGCTGAGCGCTTGAGAGTAGTGTATTTCACTACACACCTCATACCCACCCAGGGGAAACTTCAGAAAGGCACATGCCAATCAGTCCCACCCGATTAGGAAAGTCAGTCAGCATCTCAGCGGCTCTTCCATAGGCCGCTGGGTCTCATGTTTCACACAACATGTTACCTGAGAGTGGTCAAGCTGGGGTGATCTCTCAGTGCCTCTGCAAAAGCCTTTGCACCTTCATCACCAATTTGATTGCCCCACATCCTGAGGGCAGAGGCAAGACAGGGTTGGTTATCTCCTCAGCACAGACACACATTCCTCTGTTTCTGTCACTGGCCACAGCATAGTTCACGCTCAACAGGTGACCCCTGGAGAGGTGGCCTTAACCCTGGCCTCACACTGGTCACTGAATGGCCTGACCTGGACTTCCTGTTAGAGACCCATGAAAAGAAGTACGGCTAAAACCACTTTCTTTGTATGTGAGAGGGTGTCACCAAGCCAGGCCCTATAGGTCGTTGGGTGTCGCCAAGCCAGGCCCTATAGGTCGTTGCAGGATCTGGGGAGAGTTAGAGCAGTGAAGCTGACTTCCCTTACCCAGGGCAGACCATCTCAGAGCATCTGACTGACACCGGGGCCCCCCATTGCCTGTGTAACCTTAGGCAAGCCTTGCTAAGGTTACACAGGCAATGGGGTGATGAGGATTCTCTTTGCAGAACAGTGGTAAAGATTTGGGGACTTCGTAGATGTGATGTATTTAGAGTAGTGGCTGTCCTGGAAAGGGGGCCAACTATTCCCAGCAGGATGAGGGGCTGCTGTCTACAGGGAGCAGAGCAATTTCCCAGCCCCCACACAACAGAACCTGGCCTCCTTGGAGAGGTGCTGGTCTCAGCAGGCTGCTTCCAGATATGGCTTGTGAGACCCCAGATTTTAGTATTTTCCTGAGAAAATGTCTATACTATACAATTGAATGACACCAAAATTTTAATAAAGTGGCAGATTATTCATGACATGAGACCGAGTGAGGAATGAGGGATAAAATTCTGTCCAAGTAGGTTGATCTCTGTAAGAGCAACACTTACATGCATGCATGCAGACAAAACACTCATACATATGAAAATAAAAAAATAAATTTTAAAAAGGCAAAATAGAAGCAGCACAATCAGGCAGCCGCAGCGGGAGCTCCATGTTCACAGGAAGTCCCGCAGAGCCTTGCAGGGATGTCTGTGCACCATGCCCATCAGCAGTGTCCACACAGCTAAAACGTGAAGCTCCATGGAACAGTGACAGACGAACCAAAACAAGGTGCATGTACGGAGAACAGTCAGCCCGAAAAGAGAAGGGAACTCTTTTTTTTTTTTTTTCTGTTTGAGACAGGGTCTCCCTTTAGTCCCAGCTAGCCTGGAGCTCGCTGACACCTAGAGATGGACAGCACTGTGCCTCTGAGCCACGAAGGGAGGGTGGGAAGCTTAATATGTACGAAGTCTATTTGCAAGATAAAAAGAGCTTCAGAGAAGGATGCTGTCAGTGGCCGCCTTATGTGACTGCACTGCATACCAGTGAACTGCACAATTAAGCATGGTTAGTGTGGTTGATTTGATAGCATGTGTATTTTACCACAACTTTAAAAAATGGAAGAAGGGCTGAAGAGATGGCTCATCTGTTAAGGGCACTGGCTGCTCTTGCAGAGGACTTGGATTCAACTCCCAGCATCCACATGGCAGCTAACAATCACCTAAAACTCCAGTTCCAAGGGATCTGATACCCTCTTCTGACCTCCATGGGCATTGCATGACATGGTTGCACTTAATATACATGCAGGCGATACACTCATACCCATAGAAATAAAATACTTTTTTCAAAATGGAAGAAAAGCAAAGGTACCCAGAGGTCTTCATAAATTCTCAAAGTCAGGAACGGTCTTCTGGCAGGAGCAAGCACACAGAGCTAGCATGGCTTCTACAGACACTGGTGCAGTGACGGGGACTTCTAGATGGCTTAAATCTACGTAGTCTCAATTGTCATTGCTTCTGGGACTTCCCTAGGGTGTTTCTGCTGCTAACCCCACAGTTCCTCTGTCACATCACACTGGTTGGTACACAAAGGAGTGGCTGGGGCCTGTACACATCCACATCACAGTCTGTATGCACCCTGCGTGGGCGGTCGCTTCTACTCACCCAACATCAATGATGGAGGTGCTATTCTTCACAGCCAGGGCCAGGCACTTCCCACCCTCACTTGTTATTCTGTTTTTTCCCAGTCTGCGGAGACACACATACATAGTCAGCCTGGAGGTGGGAGGACTCTACCATGGGCCCTCCTTCTCAGCACAGAACCCTCCATCCCAGCACAGAATGCTCTTGCAATGTGGTCTTGCTCCTGGGACACACACAGCCATTTCCTAGGCCTCCTCTCAGGGAAGGACCTGCTGCTTGCAGACAGTGAGCCAGCCAGCATCCTCCCCAGATGGTAGCCTGTGATCTCTGGGGGGTTCTCTAAGTGATCTCAGGACCATCACTCAGGACCATATTCACTGCCAAAGGTCAAGGTGAGTATTCCCAATGCCAGAAAGACCAGATGATCCATCACTTGCTGCAAGGCATGTCTAGGACAGTGCCAATAATCAAGTTCCTTCAGTGGAGAAAAGATCCTCTGATATTCCAGAAAGGGTAATAGATACAACCTGTCTTTCCAGCCAAAAGTTAATGAGGTTAAGGTGCTAACTCCCCCACCCTGACACTAACTGGTGGTCTTTCCATGTTTAAGCCCCAGGTTGGGTTCCTCCCCAGGGTGAGCATACCTGGCCAGTGGGATCAGCAGTCATGGGGCTGGCAGAGGCTTTAGGGGGAGACCTCTTTCTGATGACATCGCTTCTCTTAATAATGGAAAATGAGACCCAGAGATAGGAAGAGAAAACAAGTTTCTAAGGAGCCCCTGGCCCGACCACTTACTTACTTAAGGTGTGTGAGGCCTCTGCACTCATCCAGGATTTGGGCGACGTACCTGGCTCCAATATCTGTAATCTGGTTGTTGTATAATCTTGGAGAGAAAGCACAGCCAGGGGACTTTGTGAGTCCTGGAATCACACAAGTGGCCCCCTCTTTAGGAGTACATGCTGCTGTCTGACTCCAATGTCTGGGTTGAAAGGTGGGTTCACAGAGACCAGAGCTTAAGCCCTATGTCAGCCTGGCTGATTTTTAGCTAGCTCCTCACTTCCCTGCTGCAATTGGTCCCTTTCTGTGACAGTCGCATCTCCCAAGTCATGAGGAGCTTGTGACATGGCACCCAGCCCTGGCACACAGCGCTTGGTGAATGCAAACAATGAAGACTTAGGCTCTCTGAACATTAACCCTCTTCATTTGCCTTCTAGTGGTTTCATCAGTCTGTTCCAATTCAAGAATAAGGCCAGAAAAGCAGCCAGGGCTCTTTTCTATTAAACCCATACACAGAGGAGCCTAAGACTTCTACATATCTGTCATCAACCTGCAGTACAACTGAGTACAACGACAACAACCAGGGTACAACTCAGGTCTGGGGTGCTGAGTAACTGCTCCAGTGACAGCATTAAGGGTGGCCCTGGGGCCCATAATTCCTTGCCTCAACTCCCCAAACACAAAGCTGTTTGTAATTGTTTGGCAACTGACTTGGATCTATGTATGGTCTTTACTCTCACTGATTGGTTTGAATATTCACATACTTTTCTATAATACTCTTTGTATTTGAGGAGGGGAACTGCCTAGACCCCCTGTCTGTGTCATTGCTATACAACATACATGCTCTTGCCTTGGCCCCAGGCTCCAGATGAAAGCTGCACACCCACAGCATTGAGTCTGATATATAAGCAGGTATTTTAATACCCATGGAACATTGTCTCTCTCTGTGTCCTCCAAAACTGCTTGCCTGGGTCCCAGCTTTACAAGGAAGCTGGGATTCCATGACCCTTTGTGATTGGCTCAAATATTTGGCTACCAGATGAACCAAGAGTAGAACTCAGGGTAGGCCATGGTAGCACAGGCCTGTAATCCCAGCACACGGGAGGCTGGGGCTGGGAGATGGCTGCACCCTACTAGCACTGGCCATGGTTTTTGGCCATGTGCATGGCAATTTCCTGCAGCTCAGAACTCTGATAAGGTACCTACCCCGGTGTTCTCAAGTGAGACATACCCCAGAAATGTCACAATTTTGTACTTGGTCAGCTCCTCACACAGCACCTTCACCCCAGTGTCGGTGATCTGGTTGACGCTGAGTCTGAAACAGAACAGCGAAGAAAACTGCCAATCAGGGCAATGCATCTTCCAGAATGCTCAGCCTAAGCAAGGATCCAGCTGCCTACATGCACTGGAGCTGCCGTGGTGTCAGACAGACAGCCCAAAGAACCTGGCCTTCCTGGCCTGGGCCAGCAGCAGGCTGCAGACCAGCCCTGAAGTAGAAGTGTCACAAGAGGCCAAGAAGCACACCTGAAGCCAGCCAAACCGCCTCACCGAAGGGCAGGGGTCTGAAATGTGATCACTGCCACTAGAAGGAACATCCTGACTTCTCAGGAGTAGGACCAGGGCTTAAGAGGTCCTGCAAAATACAGGACAGTCCCTGCTAGAAATAGTGTGCCTCGAACACAAACAGTTCCGTGCAGAAGTGCACGGGGAAACCCCAGGGGCCCTGCTGCTGGGGGGGGGGGTGGAAAGGGAAAGCAGACTGGCTGGAAAGGGCGGTCGGGCAGCAACAGTCCCTACTC